>NW_004624810.1:6657209-6677740 GCF_000247695.1 Heterocephalus glaber | reverse complement strand
TATGTAAAGGTGCAAATTTCCAATGATGAATGTCATTATATTGTATACCTAAAATGTACCAATGATTAGAATGATAATAATGCAAAATAGGAAGAAAAGGTTCCAAAGGGGAGGGCTTGTGGGAAGGGCAGGGAAAAGGAAAGAAGGGAAAGGAAAAATGATGAGAAGTCGAAAAAATGGAAATAAATTCTTTGTAAATAGGGAAGGGTGGAGGGGGTGAAGGAAGGGCTAGGAATGGGGAAAAAATAAGAAACAAGATGCTTTATATAAAGGTACAATTCCTAATGAGAAATGTAACTGTGTTGCATACCTAAAATGTACCAATAAAAGAATTTAACAACAAAAAAAAGAACATGGGGAACTCCATTGTTTAGTTTTTAATAGACAAAAGAAATACACACTTCCCAGATTGTACCAGAAGGTTATTTTATAAGAACATTGGTACCATGCTACAATCACTATATTAGTTCTCTATTGCTGTAGAACATACAACCATGAATTTGGGTAGTATAACAACACCCATTTATCTACTGACTGTCTCTGTATGTTGAAGTCTGGGCATGATGTGAATGAGATCTCCACCCAGTTTCCAAAAGTCAAAATCAAGGCATTTGCCATTTTCTTCTGGAGCTTAAAGTCCCTCTCCAAACTCATGGAATTGCTACAGAATACTGTCCCTTGTGGTTTTAGGACCTAGGTCCCTGTTTCCTAAGTCTTGTGTTTGCAGGTGGGGCCTGGTTGGAAGAGGCAGTTCACTGTGTGAGTAACCTAGAAGGGTGAATTCCTGTCCCTGTCTCCTCCCCTCTCTCTCTTCTTCCTGGTGACCATGTGGTAAAAAGCTTTTCTCAGCCATACTGTTCTGTCATTCCATTTCTGCCTTTGAGACAAACAAACTTGGACTGACACTCATGAAACCATGAGCCAAAATAAACCTCTCTTCCTTTAAGCTGCAGATGTCAAGTATTCTGCCCACAT
Organism: Heterocephalus glaber; assembly: GCF_000247695.1. The sequence continues at coordinate 6,676,765 of NW_004624810.1, read as the reverse complement.
GATAGAAAATGACTAATACAAAAAAATGGTACTGAAGAAGTGAGGTTGTTGCTATGACTGTACTTGACCATTTGATGTAGTTTTCAAAACTACTTTATGGCACGGGTTTGGAAAAGTTTGGAGATGCTAGTTAGAGAAGCCTGTGAGCAGTGCTTGGTGGGCAATACTGGTTGAAGCTCAGAAAACTGAAGTTTATAGGAGTATGGACAGGAAAGGCCAGACTCAGGAGTCTTCCACTCACCATGAAGACTATTGGTAACTGGACTAGAGATCATGCATGTTTCATCCTGGTAAATAATTTGTCTACATTTTATCTGTGTCTTCAGACTGTGTGAGATTGATTTTAAAGGAGGTATAGTAACTTGGTGGAATATATTTCAAGGCAGTCCAAAGTTCAGGCTGTGGCATGGTATTTCTGGTTGCTTTTTATCAAATTTACAATAAAAGTCAGGAGCAAAGAAGTAGAACTAATTATTTGAAATATTTGCAGCTTGGGCAGAAAGAAAGTGCCTGTAAAGTTGGTGCAAATACAACATGGTAGCTAAAAACACTAGCATTAAAAAGAAACTAAGAACCTTGTCTCAGGACACTAGGATAAGTGAGTTGAAGACTTCTCAGGAATTGGCCACACCCCATCCTTCATAGATTCAACGGTGTAAAAGGGTAAACTTCTTCAAAGTACTTTGCTTTGAGAAGGGAACCCCAAGTTGACCTGTCCACTGAGATCTGCATAGGGAAGTATTTCCTCAGGTCCAAACATGCAGGCACTCAGAGGCTGCTGCAGCCATGGCTCAAGGGGGACAAGCTACTATCTGGTGGCCAACCTTGATCCCATCCATGTGTGCTGCTGGCTTTTCAGACATGCAGAATATAAAAGTGAAGGAGTCATGGAGGCTTCCACCCAAATTTCAGAAGGTACCCAGAAGGCCAGACACAAATGTGTCATAGTCATTTTTAGGAGCTTCTGAGAGGGCAATGCATGAAGCTGTGATACTGAAACCAAAGGCTGTTAGACATGCCAAATATGGGACATCTGCTGAGGAAAGTTATAGGCAATAAGCAGAGCCTGCCCAAGAGAGAAGCCAGCAAGGCCATAAGGGCAAAGCTGCCCAAGCCTTTTGGAGCTCACTTTTTAACATAGTCTGTTCTGAGTTCTAGACATGTAGCTATCTGATTTACTTCTTCCCTGCTGGGTTTTGTTATTGCTTTTTATTCCTCTATTCTTTCCTTTTGGAAAGTTTAGTCTGTGCTGTTGTATGCTGGAAATACTCAATTTTCTTTTAATGTTTTTATAGGGGCTCACAGCTAAGAGTTTACTTTGGATCTCAGAGAAGACCTTGGACATTTTAATAATGATAGTACTATTAAGGCTTTGGAAACCTTAGAGTTGGACTAAATGCATTTTGTATAATGATGTAGGCATGAGCCTTTTGAAGGCCAAGCGTGGAATGTTATGGTTTAGATCTAAAATGTCCTTCAAAAGTGATACTCTTTCATGCCATTTCTGCCTTGAAGTCAGCCAATCTTGGATTGAACTTCTGGAATGGGATCAAAATAAACCTCACATCCTTTAATTTATGGATATTGAGTATTTGGTCCCAGCAACAGAAAGCGATTAATGTGCACTCCATCTTCAAAGCCAACAATGAGAACATCCTTTGTATCAAATCCCTCTCACACTTTAAATCAATCTCTCTCTGTCCTCCCTCTCTCTCTCTCCCTCCCTCCCGCTCTCTCTTGCTCTCTCTCTCTCTCTTTCTCTCCAGAAAGAGACTTGTTCCTTTGAGAGACTCACCTGATAGGTCAGGCCCACCAAAGATAATTTCCCTTTCTTTACGGAGAGTAATTTGGACACTAATTGTACCTAGTGTAATGTTTGGTTCGATAACTTCAAAAAAGCATATGTAGACCACAGGTAAGGCAATTTGGGGGAATCATCTTAGTATTCTGCCTACCATAACTGCATGAAAGAGTACAGAGCTTGGGATCAGCACAGTTCTAGTTCTAGTTGTCTTCTATGATGTGAACATAAATGGCCCCCTGAAGAGCCCAAACAGGTGACATAGAGAGCCTGGGTCCCTCCAACCAGAGGAAAAAGAGCTTAAAAACCAAAACAGAAATGGATTGTTTTAATTCCTTTAATTCTGAGATGGAGCTAAACTCTCTATCTGTAGGTACAAACACAGCCTGTTTGATCTTTTCTTGAAGGTTTCCGAGAACTGAAAGGCCAAGGAGACCATCGACCCAGTTACCTGCCATTGCTGCAGGCTGGCTGCTTAAACCCCAGTGTGTATGGGGATGACTGTGGGACCCTTTTCTTTCAACTCCATCAACACCTCTTCAGAAAGATGACAGGAGTTAATTCTTAGACGGACACTAACTGGGTGTTGGTTAAAAAATATCTTTTCATAACCCAAAGTGACTATAAGGGACAAAATCAAATCAGAAATTTTTTTATTATTGTTATTATGGTAGGTTTGTTTTTTATTGTATTTTGTTTTTCTTCATTCAAGTGAAAAAAAGCTAACCAGGGCCTGAACAGCCTACAGTCTCTGCACTTCTTCTAAGTCCTAACCATAGCTTCAATCTGGTGTTCTCTAAACACTCTCTGGGATAGCTCATTTTTCTTCTTTAGGAATTTCAAAATGAATATTTTAACAGGTTAGGACTTCTTCCCTAAGCAGAGAAATCATGAATATGTAAAAGCGTATGACAGGTGTCACCTCGCCTTGCTCACCCACACTCTGCCTCACCTCCCAACCCATGGCGGCTAACTATAATGGGCAGGCTCCGTGCTTCACTCACTTCCAGAGAACTCAGCCTGTGGCTGCAGAGCAAGAGAAGAGACCCAGGGATCAGAAGTCAACTTGGAGATAACAAGAAAGCACATGAGAGGTAAGGGACAGAAGGAGAGCAGAGCCAGGGGTCACATAGCCTGAGGCTCATAAGAACTGAACTTCCATCCATTACAGTCTAAAGTGATCACACATCATTTAAGAGGGTACCATTGGTACAAGTGTCTGTGGTCAGATGAGTGAATTACCACAAGAAAATGTGGCCATTTTTGTTCTGCTATTATCTTAGTCACGGAAAGAAGTTGTTCCTTCTTTCTCCTGAACTTTCAAATGATAGTAATAATAAAAATAATAATAGTAGTGTGTTAATTAATTTCATGTCAACTTGACTGGAAGACCAAAGAGCAAGTAAAACACTATTCCTGAATATGCCAATGACAGAATTCCAGAAGATGTTAGCATTGGAATCAGTAGACTGATAAAAGATCATCTTCATCAATGTGAGTGAAACAATGAGTCTGTTAGAGCCTGGATAAAACATAAAGGAGGAGCAGGGATCCATTGTGTTCTGCTTGAGCTGACACATCCATCTTCTTTGTCCTTAGACATTAGCACTCCTGGCTCTCAGATCTTCAGACTTGGAGTAGGACTTACCCTAGGATAGGATTCTCTCTGGTTCTCAGGCTTCTGGGCTTGCTAGAATTGGACCACTGGCTTTCTTGGCACTCCAGCTTCCAGATGGCAGATCATGGGATGTCCAGGCCTCCTCAAACCACATAAGTCAATCCCTCACGATAAATCTTTTTATGCATATGTAGGTTCTGTTTCTCTACAGAACTGTACTAACACAAATAAAAAACTTATAACACTTGTCTATACCAAACAGTATTCTGACATGCTATATATAAACTCATTTATACTGCACAACAGATATATAATGTAAAATTATTATCCTCATTCACCAAGGAGGAAACTGAGCCTGAGGTAACTTGATCAAAGGTATATAGGGAGCAAATAGTGTGACCACCAATCTATGGATATCAAAGATGGTTGTGTGTGACACAGACACTCAGGGAATGTGCTGCTATATTCAATAGTCCTCGAAGCCTAGCATCTTGCTCTGAAAGTCCCTGATATTCTATAAAACAATGGAAGTTGGAGAAAAATACTATACATATAGAAAAAATTGAAACATCTCCTCAGACCAATAGACCTTACATACAGATATTAAACTGAATATCTTCCTCTGCAGCATGGTAGACCTTTTTTATCCAGCACTGAATTAAATTTGGCAACTAAAGGTGAGTCTCTGCAGCAACAAAATGGAGTTCCACATCATAGAATAAATACTGCTAGTTCCCAGGAAATCTGAATTCTATTTCTACCATTCAGCCATAAAAATGTCAATAAATTCATTATTGTCTTGACCAAATACTATTTTTATATAGGGTGAATCAGTCACTTTTCTCATTGCTGGGACTACGTAAAGAAGGAGAAGTTTACTCTTGGCTCACAGTTTGTAGAGGTTTTAGTGCATGGTCCACAGGCTCCCAGGGAGGAAGACACGGCAGATGCAGATGATAAAAGGAAAACTGCTTATGTCATGGAGATGCCAAAGCAGACAGAAGGAAAGAGCTAGGGAAGGAGATAAACCTTTCCAGGCCACACCTCTAGTGCCTCACCTCTTCCTGCCAGACCCTACCTAAAGCAAGTTATACCACTCCACCATCTAATCACCTTTCAAACATATGAAGCTTTAGGGGCCAGTTTTAATTAACCCATAATATAATGGATATAAACAGTGCCCCCTTTTATGTCTATAGAGTCTTATAAAGGTGAAGTAATGAATAGATGCATTTGTGCTTGGAGAAGCATAAAATTCTCTGGAAGAATAGTCTCTGAAAAGATGTTTCAAGGAACCATAAGAGCTTAGAAGCTGTTTGTGTTTATATATGGTGGAAATGGCTTGGGACCCCATGTTCCTACTTAAAGAGAGCTGTCATGGAGATCCAACTGGTTCATACTAGTGATATCCATTTCCAGATGAATTGTCACAGGTAGAAGAGCATATTACTCACAGCAGAGAGAATCAGGCTTACATCTATGAACAAAATGAAATCCCAGACAGGCTTCTTCTGGAACATCATGAAATTGAAAGGAAAATACCAAAGCACTGGCTTTTGAAGTTATTTATTATCAGGTATGCAAAGACATTGAATGTGAAACAAGAAATTGTAGTACATGTATTCTGAGTTACTACATCCTTATAGAGTCAACATCAGAAGAGAGGTGTATATATAAATTAATCACATTGTAAAGATAAAATTTTTCAGGATGAGGGATTTAGCCCAGTGGCACTGCATTTGCCAGGAAAGCACAAGGTCCTGAGTTCGATTCCAAGTAAAAAAAGATAAAATTTTTCCATAAACTTATTATCTTTTACATGTGTAGATAATGCTTCTTTCTGGTGAGAGTCAAAGTTATTCACAAACCACAAATCTTATTTTCTCATTTTCCTTGTGTTTCCAGTCTTTTAAATGTACCAAGGCATATAAAAACCCCAGGAATGCCAATGTTCTTATCTATTTAGGAAAAAAATTTAAAAATATATTCAATTCAATTTTTTTAGTTAAGTTAGTATGATTAATGTCCAGTATGCTGGATATTGTAGTGATATGTTTTTAAATCTACAAATACACAATCCAAATGGAGTATCAAAAATAATATAAAAAATAAAGACAGTTTAAGACAGTTATGTTATGAGAAGATTACATGTAACATAAGCTTGGTAATGAAGAAACATTTGAGTTGAGCTTTTAAGTAGACTTTTACCAGATATAGGATGTGGAACAGACATTCAGCCCAAAGGTACACCATCAGCAAAAGTATGAGAATGGTTAGGATGGAACTTTTACAGGGAATAATGGAGAGAATAAAATGAGTGAAAGCAGCAGTGAGAACATAAACGTAGAGACACCATTTGTAAAAGATGTTGAGAGCCAGTTTACCAATTTAGACAAGATGTTTTAGCCCACTGACTGAAGGATTTTTAAAATGGCTGTAATATAAATGGAGCTATGTTTGAGAAAGATTAAACTTGCATCACTTTGAGTTCAGTTTGAATAGGGAAAGACATGAGGTCTTGACCAGTTAGACGCTAATGTAACTAGGGGTGATGCAAATTAGAATGAAGTTGGAGGAATGAAACCAAAAGAAATTCAGGGAAGTGCTACAAGAGAACAGGTGGAATTTTGCTCTGCAAGTGCATAATATCTATAAAGTCATAATGTATAACTGTGATATAATTTATCATTTAGTTGTTTTCATTTTACAACTAACTGATAAATTACAGAAAATAATCTCTTACAAAAGAAGTGAAAGCCAACATTATTGACTTTCACTATATCAAAATAATGACATTTCCAGCATAAATGAGGTGGCAGAAGGGAAATAAGTGGAGGGAAAGCCGTGAGCACTAATGTTCTTGCCTCTTGGTACGAGGGAAACACTTTCCTGTCTGGTGAAACAGAAAGCCAAGGTCTGAGTTGGCTGATCCAAGTACAATCTGTCATGGAAGGAACTGAAGTTAATATTGTCATGATATGGGGAAAGGTAGGGAAGAAGGGATAGTGTGGATGACATAAACCACCATAGGAAGTCAACAGACAACATCTAAAGTTGATAAATTAAGAAATAATAGCACATGTTTCGGGATGCTCTATCAAAGAACAGGTGACTAAATGTGTCTGAAGTAGCTCCTGCATCCTCTATTATATTCCATTGGCCCATATGTCTGTTTTTGTGCCAGTATCATGCAGTTTTTAATCACTGTAATTTTGCACTATAACTTGACAAAAGGGCCAAAAACATACACTGGAGGAAAGAGAGGCTCTTTGGCAAATGTGCTAGGAAAACTGTTTATCCACATGCCAAAAACTGAATCTAGACCCATATCTGACACCATGTAGTAAACTAAAATCAAAATGTCTCAAAGACATAAATATTAAAACAGAAACACTTAACCTGCTGGAAGACAATTTAAGTAAAACTCTTGAAGACATAGGTGTAGGTAAGGACTTTCTAAACAGAATCCCAATTGTATAAGAAATAACATAAAGAATCAACAAACTGGATCATATCAAATTAATAAACTTCTGCACAGCAAAGCAAATGATCAACAGAGTGAAGAGACTACCTACAGAAAGGGAAAAAAATTTACCAGTTATACACTGAGCAGTGGATTAATATCCAGAATATACAAAGAACTCAAAAAACTTAGACCCCCATAAGAGACCTAATCAAATAATGAACAACTGAATTTAATAGACATTTCTTAGAAGAAGAAAACAAATGACTTATAAATACATGAAAAATGTTTAACATCACTGATCATGAAAGAAATGCAAATTAAAACAACATTGAGATTCCATCTTACTTCAGAAAGGATGGCAATCATCAAGAAATCAAATAATTACGAATGCTGGGGAGGAAAAGGAATCTTTGTACATTGTTGATGTGAATGTAAACTAATACATCACCATGGAAATCAAAATGGAGATTTCTTTATAAATTAAAAATAGTGGGGCAGGGAATTTAGCTCAGTGGTGCCGCTGCCTGCCTTGCAAGCACTAAGTCCCAAGTTCGATCCCTGGTATAAGAAAAAAACCTTAAAATAGAAATTTCACTCAGTGCAGCTATTGCCCTCAGGCATCTTCCCCAAAAAGATAAAGACATTATATTGCAATACTGTGTGCATTTCGATGTTTATAACAACACAATTCATAATAGTTAAGTCATGGAAGCAACCTATAAGTCCATCAACAGATGAATGGATAAAGGAAATGTGGAATTTGCCTACAATGGAGAATCACTCTGCCACAAAAGAGAATAAACTTGAGTCATTTGTAGGAAAATGGATGCATCTTGAATCCATAATTATAAGTGAAGTAAATCAGACACAGGAGATTAAAAGTCAAATAGTTTCTCTTATCCAAAAAACTCAAAATATGAATAAATTAAAGAGCAAAAAAAGACAGTCAATAATAAATAGAGAGATAGATCTTTGACAAGCGGAATGGGACTGCAAGATGGAGAGAAGGGCAGGTGACGGGAACATAAAAAGAAATAAGATGTGTCATGTACATGTGCTAACTACCCAGAATGAAGGTATTCATAATGTACTGCAAACATGTACCAATAAAATAAAGAAATAGTAGCACAAAGATAATGTTTGGGGATATGAATGTTGTCATTGAAAGGAGGAGATGGTGAGCAAAGCTAGGATTGTAGTGAGAGGCTCTTATGTTTTGTCAAAAATTCTTCTATAACCATTTGATTTTTAACGACATGCATGCATTACTTCAATTAGAAATGTAAATTAAAAATAAAGCGGCAATTGACACAATCTGGCAGCAGTTTCAACCAAAAGCGCAGAGTGAGAGGTTGATGTTTTCCATAACTAATCTACTGAGAGTTTCATGAGTGAAACATTCACATATACTGAGGAAATCAGGTGCAGGAAAGGTTTAGAGCAAGGTAAAACATGAAGTTTTGTTCCACACATAAATATAAAAGTTAAAATCAGTCTCAATGCAGTCATGGCAAATGCTACACAGCATTGTAGTCAAACATTAAGGCTGGTCCAATGAATTCTTTGAGAAAATTAAGTGATTAAGTGAAAGTACAGCGGGGAAGGCAGCAACTTGCCCAGAGTTTCAGACCAGTGTAACCCAACTTGACCTCAGAAAAACAAGGCATTGAATGATCTCATAATACCTGAACTAAAGGGATATCTGTGCTTTTGCCTGTGCTGTGTTCAATAAGTTTAGCCTAATTTAAGCTAATAGAAGACAAAATCACAGAGAAAGAAAAGACAAAAGGAAGCACTGTACACTTTAACTAAATGTATAAAAATTATAGCATTGCTTATTAAAGAGTACCTATTACTTGAATCATTTTAAAATAAGTAAAATACAAATGTAAAAGTCATCAACTAATAATAAATATCAGAAAGTAAACTTAGTCAATATTTGGAATATTATAAATATCCCTTGACTGCTACCCTTAATAGAATGTTGTTTACCCAATTTTCAATTATCCATCAGAATGGCCCCAAACTAAATTTTTCTACGTAGACACAAATTAGCTGATATAATATTTTGACAAATCAATCGAACCCCTTTGTTGTTCTGAAAATTAAAAAGTCCTTTATTTTCTGAAGAAAATATGAGAGATAAGCAACATTATTAAGGGTAGATACATTTTTATAATGATTGATTGCTATGACCAAGTTAACTCCCTTCTTAAGAAACACTTCAGCAGTGGAATAAAGAGACTGACTCAGTTTTTGACATTGAACTACAGACAGCTTTCAAGTCCTAACTCTCCTCCTCCCACTCTTTTCCTCTTTCATCCCACAACTGGGAAAGCGGACAAGAAAGCTTGAGCACTCCCTCCCCTGGTTCTGGCAGAGTTCAAAACATATAACCTGGCTGGTCAGTGCAGTTCCTCACCCCATCCTGGCCTGTTAGCCAGCATTAAAAACAAAGTCATTCACATCTCTTTTTACTGAAGTTATTTTGGGGTGCATTGTGTGCCTACCCTGCTCTCCCCAGAAAGCCTCATTATGTATGTAATAATCTGTCTCGTACTCTCTCGTTTGTCATGCCTGTGACATCTTTAGTCTTCACATCCAAATCATTAAGGGGCTGAGGGGTTGATCCTGTCCTCCACTGGGCAGGCATAAGTGGAATCCCGTTTTCCTTATGACAGAGACAAAGTAATAACAGCTAGCACATAATTTAGGCTTGCTGTTTGTCCGATGTTTTCCTAGGTCTTTACATTGATTAGTTCATTTAACCTGCATGAAAGTTTCATGAAATAGCTATTATTATTATGAAACCCAGTGTATAGTTGATGACACAAAGATTCAGAAAGGTTGAGCAATGTATCTGATGTCACATAACTAGGAAGAAGCAGAGCAGGATTTGAAACAAGCCCCCCTGCTCTCACCCTCTTCCTTGTAATGTTGTCCCTTCTGGTATACAAATGGCCTGTAAAGACATAGAAAGCCTGATTTTGTATACTTTTCCAGATGGATGAGGGTACTCACACTGCTTCCCTGTCACTAGGCCTTATCTCTGCTATTCCCTCCCCTCTTTTGCCAAGCTGCTCTTATTCATGCTTTTTAAAAAAAATTCATTAAGTTTATTGGAACATTTTAGGTATACAATACAGTTACATTAATCATTGGTGATTTGTACCTTTACATGATATATCTTGGTTCTTATTTTTTCTCCATTCCCCTGCCCTCCCTTCAACCCTTCCATGCCTCTCTATTTACAAGGACTTTGTTTCCATTTTTTCATTTCTCATATTTTTTCCTTTCCCTTCTTTCCTTTCCCTTCCCCCTCCTCCTTCCCCTTCCCCTTTGAACCTTCTCTTCCTATTTCACATTATTCATTATACATTTTGATCCTCATTTACACTTTCAGTTTCTCATACCAGAGAAACTATTTGGTATTTACACGTGTGTGTCCTATTTATTTCACTTAAGAGCATGGCCTCAATGTGCATCCATTTATGAATGCATTTATGAATGTCTCTAGTTTCTCATTTTTTATGGCTTATTAGTACTCCATTTTATTTTTTAAAAAAACATATCTTCTTTATCTAGTCACTAGTTGATGGGCAATTGGGCTATTTCCAAGTTTTAGCTATTACAAACTGCCGCTATAAACATGGAAGTGCATATAACATTGTGGTATCCTTATTTTGGAAAGATACCCAGGAAGGGGAATAGCTGGGTCAAATGGGACCTCTAATCCTAGTTTTTGTTTGTGTCTTTGTTTCAGTACCAGGGATCGAACTCAGGATCTTGAACTTGCCAGACAGGCATCAGCACCATTGAGTTAATCCTAGTTTTTTGAGGTATCTCCGTACTGATTTCCACAGTGGTTGCACCAGTCTATACTCCCACCGACAGTGAAACACTAAACCTCCTGGAAAAGAAATTAGGTAGAACTCTTGAAGACAATGGCATAGGAAAAGACTTCATGAAAAAAACCTCATTCGCGTGTGAACTAACACAAGGAATCAACAACTGGGATCTCATCTGATTCACTCTTAATCTCAAGAAGACATTGACTATCTGCTCCCCGCTTATTTCCCTAAGTAACTCAAATCTTTTTATTATAACCTTTACATTGTGCCATGTGCTTTTCATTTATGCTCTTACCAGTGTGCCTTTATTTGTGTGATTGACTGTTTTTCTCTTTAGCAAACAATAAGCTCAGTGAGAGGAGCTGTGTATATATTTTACTAATTATTACCCTTCAGTAATGCTTGGCACCCAAACAGTCCTCTCTAAATGTTATATTTGATAAATAACAAAAACCAGACATTTCCACTTCAGACAATCAAGTAGATTGCCCATAACTAGACTTACCTCTTTACTTTAGGAGGCATTCATAAGCAATGCTCTTAGTGGATTAATGCAGTTTTTCCTACTCTAGAGTTATAATCTTCACAGTCACATGGGGTTTTGTATTGGGGAAAGGGACATGTATTTCTTCTCCCTGGTCCCTTAAGTCTTCTATAAAGCAATCACACACTTTAGAAATGCCTGACTTTGGAGGTCCTCAGGGTACCCAATTGGCAGAGTAGGATAGAGGCCAACCCCACTACTGCTGAGTTGCCCACAATATGCTCTCCTTTTGTCTTTGCCCAGGCAAATATGGGCCTATATTTGTGCATATGTGGATGGTTCCAATGTGCTGGGATAGCTTCACTATAACATCAGACTGCATGGCTTTTAGCTGATTTCCTTCCATAGTGGAATGAAAAATTCAGAAATAGAGAAAAGTTAAGATAGGCGATACATTTAATTGAGAGTTCAGTACCTTTCAAGTGTTTTTCATAATCTTTATATTTAATACATACATCTCTTTGAAGTCCATGAATATTATTTCCCCTTTCTGTACAAGAAACTGAAGAACCTGAGTCAAGTTGCCTAGTGTATGGCAGTGAGTATACCAGATTTTGAATCAGATCTCCACTATCTCAGAATGATGACTTTATCGTGTCTTCTAAATCCAAAAGAGAGGAATCACATTGTGTCAGAACATGAGGAACTAAATATTTTATTTTATAATGCAACTTTCTGGCCTTATTAACAAATTCATTTAAAGTACCATTCTAGAGTGCTTTGAAAATATATTTTTACCTATTAAAAAACAAACCTTCCTGTTATCTTGAAAAGCTTTAAATTAATAATTGCTAAATAGACATATGGCCTAATTGCTGAAGGTCATTTTTTCAGATGATAAAAAATACTGTATATGAATGAGTAATTCTCTTGAAATAAAATAAGAAATCCACATTTAACTCTTTGGTATTAGGGAGGAACAAATAAATAAGGGGGAAATGAAAATAAAAGCTTATGATATTCACCAATAGATGGGAGCAACAACATGACATAAAACACTCCAGAAAATATTGGCAAGAAAGCAGTTGAAGTGAGACAGAATGAAGAAAAATGAATGAAAGAAAGAAAGAAAGAAAGAAAGAAAGAAAGAAAGAAAGAAAGAAAAAAGGTGGATCTCTAAATTATGAGAGCAACCCGTAAACTGAAAGTTCTAAGTCACATGGAGTAAGTGGAAATCAGCAAATGCGTACTATGAGGGTGGGAGACAGCATGGTGGTCACAGAGAATTTCAACTGAGCCTCTCAGAAAGAGGCTGTAATGGACTAGTGAGAACAGGTCTTTGAGGAACTGGTAGCATGTGCTAATATCACTAGAGAAAGCAAAAAGCAAGAATTAGTATCACTTTCGGTATTCTTCTGCTGCTAAAAAAACAAAATAAAGGACAACATACCCCAAGGGTCATGTGGTAGATGCCTAAATATCCTCTGAATGGATCTTACTCAATCACTTTGCCTTTCAATAAAGGGAAACAGAAAGAGAGAGAGACACCAAAACCCACGCATCTCATCATTCTTGCCTTGGGATGATAGATGAGTAGATGTGTGCTGTTTGCTAAAAAACAGTAATGCAGGGCTCAGTCTGAGTGTAACTCCAGGGGAATCTGGGTAGATAATTAATCAGTTCTAGGCCATCCCATACAAGGCCCAGCCACAAGGCTTTTGTTTCTCCTTTCCTCATTTTTATATGTTTCGTTTCTTCTTTACTTATTTTTATATCTGCTCAACAAAATCAAAGATAATATTCTTGGCCTTTGAGAAAGTTCTGGCACATAAGAGATCTCTGTTTATTCAATATAAGATAAATTATGGACAAAAGTTTGTATTCATGTAATAAAATTAATTCATGTAGAAGTCATAAAATGTGAAAAGCAATCAAGGTTTGATTTAGAATAACTATTTCTCTCAATTGTACTCTTTAACCATGAATGTCTAATATATGGAAAACTTAGAGCAATGTGAATAACTAAGGAATCAAACTAGAAATCTGCAAAACAAAGACTTTGTCTTAAAAATAGTATTGTTTATAATTAAATTTGACCCTGAAATTCTATATAGGAATTTGGTAACTTGTTGGTTACACAACTTGACAGTGGAGACACTTCTCTCTCGGAGAAGCCCTTAAAAGAGTTGAGTGAATACAACTTTCACACTCAAACATTACAGCAGCCAGGAAATTCTGGAGCTAGAGATTCACAGGAGAGTTTGTGAGAAACATCTTGTTCTTCGCATCCAGTGTTTACAGGAGCAGGGCCATCTTAGAATATATATCAATATCTTACTTTTGTTCTACTACAGAGAACACTATGCCTGTGGCCATGGACAAGCAGTTAGATGTAAGTGGCAAGCCTGCAGAACCCAAATACTGTACCTAAATGCAGGTTTTGTTTAGTAGTCTGGGGAGAAATTCCCAGGTGGAATCAGCATAGGAACCTATTGGTGTACCTTCAAACAGCTGACATTTTAATGAATGCCTACAAGGAAACAACTGGTGATAATGAAACCTCCCTGTCAGAAGCTCTTCAGCTGTCCTTCTCATTCGGCTCTGGCCTTCTCCATTTAGCTTAATTGTCTTTCCCAGCTCTCTGTACCAAATTTTGTTACTCTTGTTTTATTGTTTGGGGGCATGGAGTGGGGAAAGTAGGTGCCAACAGTAGAAAGATGAAAGAAAATACTAGGTGGAAGAATTGTCTTTAAATTACCATAATACTAGATGATAAATTAGTTTATGTAAAAAGATGCTTACACTTGAAACAGTGACATTTTTACATGGTACAGTTAGCTTGTCGAGTGTGTGTGTGTGTGTGTGTGTGTGTCCCTGAGAACCTCCAAAGTGCAAGGGTGGTATTTTCATAAATGTCAGTTTTACTTCTCTCTCTGCTGTGGACTCAAACAGTTTTGGGAATCTGGTAAAATTTGCAGAAAAACAAACTGGACCTATACAGGTGAGAACACTTAATGCCTAGCAAATCTGCAGAATTGAGCCTCTCTGAACACTGGAAGATTTTGATTGTATGTGGATTTGGAAGATCCAAAATTAGGCCCTAATAGCTTCCCCTGGGTGTGACTTAAAGGCAGTGCAGCCACTTTTGATCACTTCTGATGTTTTATCAGCCTCTGCATGATTCTTATTTTCTCTATATTCATTCTCATGTTCATAGAGTACTCGTTATGCCTAACCCGATCTGCATATTTGAACTGGGAATACTTTTTATACAGTAGGAAAAAAAATTCATGCCCCATCATCAAGGTTTAAGCAAAAGATTCTACAGCAGATAATTTCCACAGAACATGAAAGAATTTACCTCAATAACACTAGAAGAATATGGTCCAGATCATCTGAAAACATCTTTAGCTACCTACCTGTATGAGAAGAGTAGCCAACTTAACTGGTATTGGTGGAAGGAAAAAGCAAAGAAAGATGTCCCTACTAACAAAAATGTTTTCACAATACATACATCCCTCCTCATTGCCTCGTGAATGGGGTGAGCAATAAGTCTTTCTCCCCCTCAGTGTCTGAGGTGAGCTTTGAAAATACAATGGATGCAGGGCACCCTGAGGGTCTGTTGTGGAGAAATAGTCTTTTCCATCTTCCTGGTTTTATCACAAAAGACTGGGGATGGTCTTTAGGGCCAGCAGCACCAACCATTTCCTAGACATTCCCTCCCTGTAAAAGTCTTTTAACAGATTCCATTAAAGTATAAATTTTTAATTGTTATGAATTTGAAGTTATTTGGTAGGTCACAGATTTCCTAGTGGCCCATTATGGAAGGATTATTAAAGGAAACTACTGTATTATAATTCTTTGTTCTCAAGCAAATAAAGTGTGTTCTTTATCTCTTAGGAATCTAATAATACAATAAGTACAGGTTTAAGGACTAATTATATTAAATAGTGAGGCATAACTCAAAAGAGAGACTACATCTATTATATAGAATTCCCTAAAGAAACATTAGAAATTTTACATGCATTGATTGCTAGTTAGCATTAGAAAGACATTTATGAGGTGACTCCACCAAAGCCATGACTGTTTGCATTAGCAAGAAAGGAACATAAGCTAACTGATAATGCAGTGATATAATGTGATTAATACAGTTATGTCTGTTAATTAATGTCTTCCAACTGTCAAAAGAAGGTGTCTTTTAGGAGCCAAACTTATTTTACTGATTAAAAATTAGGATCCATCTTGTAAAACTGTGGTGGACCTTCCCTTGATCTAATTAAATGGAGAGTTTGCATACTCAAAACTTGTGCTCCTCCAACATAAATTAACATATTCATAAATGAGATAGATGGCTATTTTGCAATTAACATGGGACAAGGAAAATAAAGCCTAATTAGTAAACATGCTTTCTTTATTAACTTGCAGGTCAAGTTCTGTTTTATTATAAACCAATAGTGATAGAACAGAGTAAATTTTTTCAAAGAAAAATTATTGGCTCTGAAATTATGTGGCACTCTATCACAGAAATGTGACTCATTTCTTCATTTCCAGACACCTGTTAACTCAAAACCAGACGTATATACAAACTGCTGCTTTATTATGCCCAACTGGAGAATTTCAGCCTGAAGCAGTTTTATGGGTTTCCTGAAAAAGCCTAATTTTGTACTTATAACCCTAAAGGCATTTTTACACTGCCTGTAAAATACCAAAGACTCTCTCAATCTTATGGTGATATGCTTTTTTCAGAGCTGTGCTCATTGGATTAATTTCTGGATTTGGCTTTTGGTCTAAAAAAGCAATCCCAACTAGATTGTGCACCAGGTATAAATGTCCATCTTCCAAACTAGGTTCCTGATTAGCAGCATATTGTTGCTTTAGTTAGTTGGTCCAAGTAGCTCCTAACACATGATGCCAACAATCTCCTCCCTTGACCTGTGTGAGTGCATCACACTTCATTCTACCCTGTATTTTTAGGTCCAAAATGAAACCAGAGTCCCTCAGAAATGCACAGAGAAGCATGTGGACAGAGAAGTCTCCCGTTCCCAGAACTTGTCAGCTCCTGCATATAGGTCAGGCCAGGACATCCAGGAGACTAAGCTAGAGAAGTTCCATAGTGAAGTAAATGTTCAGGTGCAATCTTTTATGGTCTCATGGAAGACTCAAATGTAAGACTGCCAAAATCACCCGAGGCATACAATAGTCTTTAGCATCAGAGATTACTGCAGGTCAGAAAGAATGTAAATCTTGTAAATTATAACCCCAAACACTCATCAGCATCCTTAGATGAGCACATTTTCTGTTTTTGTGAGCTTCACATTGAAGACATTATTGCTCAGCTCTATACTCACTGCCCCAGAAAGTTCTGGTGCTCTCTCTGCCTGCCTTTTCTATTTTTTTTTCCTGTTTTTGCCCACCTTTTCTAAAGACTACTCTTTTCTACATTCTTCACAAACTGGTCCAAACTACCCATTTATGATTACTCTGGTTTTCTTTCATATATAATATTTCTATCACACAGCTTCTTTATCATTCTTGATTATTTAGTGCTTGCTAAGATTTTCTTTTTCATTAGACTATAGAAATGAGAAATTTTGGCACCTCTCATTTCAATTGTCTACTAACTGTGTGATCTTGTAAATGTCTGTCCTGGGCTTTAGTTTCTTCATCTGTGTAATGATGATAATGATGGTAGCTACTTAACCAACATAATTTATTGGAGGAATTTAATGGAATTCCTGGTAGATGTCAAATGTTTGCTATTGATATTATTACTTGAAATGTTCAGGAGCCTGGAATAGCATTTGACACCTTTTTTTTTTTTTTTTTTTTTGGTACAGGGAACAAACTGGTCCTTGCGCTTGTGCAGCAGGTGGCAAAACCACTGAGCTAAATCCCCGGCCCCACCTATGTATTTCTTAAAAAATTATTATTGACAATAATTTGTGGTGTGATAGAACCTAGGTATTTTTGAGTCCAAAGAATTCCACATCTAGTGGCAAGTGTCGACCCAGTATGTACTGACTGATACTTAGTGATGAAATTTGGAGTAGGCGTGGCTTTTTCAGTCTGTCTATCTGGATGCAAGGCAGTAGAGCAGCTATGGAGGCAGCTATGGCTCCAAACCTCAATAGTGTATTAACAAAGTTGATGCAGCAATAAGTGGATTAGCTTCATCCTTCCAGAACTTAAGCACACAGTTTAGTTCATTTAAATGAACAGCTTTAAATACAGATATTTTATACAACAATTTAATTTTCCTACTTATAAGAAAAACCTTTCTTTGCTGGAGTTGTCTACTGCTGATCAGAATATTCTTTTGAAAGTATTTTAGGACAAGGGTCAGGGTAATGTCATACCAAGTTTCCAACCTCTTAGCAGACATGAAATATTCATAAATTTCAATTCAGATGTCCTGGTTCCATGGCCTCAACCCTTCTCTTTACATTCTAATTCAGCAAAAAGTTTATCTTTAGGTAGCCAACCTTTTTTTAGTGATAAAGGTCAATTATGACCTTGTGTTACTGACAGTTATCACTACTATCCAGGATTCGCTTAATATATCCAGTAACTCTGCACTGTGAATAAATGTGGCTGAAAACTCACACGGGTAAAATTTACATGCAAAATGAGAAGAAAGCATCAACTTTCCCTCCTGTTACCTTTATTTATTTGAACAAATGTCATGAGAAAAAGAGTCTTAGACTTAATCTCCTTCAATCAGTGTCAGCTACATTACAACTTAATGGGAGTTTATACTGCATAATATTATTTTCTTTGTATGAACCATTTCCTGACACCTTGTATTTAGTTAAATGGTTTATCCATGTACATTTTGTATGAGAATAAATATGAGAAATGGTTTCTGCTTTGTTCATATGGAACCAACTCTAAAGTATAAAGTCAATTGGCTTAGCCACTGAGGCCCTGGTGTCAACACAAGTTACATACATGTACAAAGAAGTCTATCTGAATAGCAACAGTGACATGAAGTAATACATATTTTTATTATGTCTGTTTTAATGGAAATGAAGAATGTCCTATCTCCCATAATGCCTTCCTACCCATCATTAAGTCCTTGCTTTTAGTGTCGTGCATACAATCACAGGATATCACAAGATGATTACTTTTTGCCTCTTTGCAGGTGATAACTGCAGGTAAATATTACGGAGGTGCTATAGAATTTACAACAGGAGTTTGGGTTCAGTTGGTAAGTAGCATAATAATGCTTTTGTCCAAAAACAACTCTGTTTATTTTGTATAGCTTATATTTTTGTAAATGTGGACCAAATCTGTGGTGTGATTTTTGTTTTTAGGTTGTTAAATGAAAACTGACCAAATTTGAGTTCAAATTTATTAAAATGATGATTCCCCAGGAAAAAATGCACAACACAGGAAATCTTACAGATTCTATGATCTGGTATTCATTATTTGTAGAGATTTTATTTGTTTGTTTCTCTTTTTTGTAATTTGTGATTTTAAATGTTGTATTTTTTTTAAACCTTGACTGAAGAACATCCTATCTATTCTGGTTTGTTGTTGTTTTTATTAAAATTATATTTTTTTAATTTTCTTGATGTTTTTCATTATAATGATACTGTATCTGAAGAAAATACAGCAGCTCATTGGGAATGAAGCTTTTCTCTGCTGTAGAGAGAGGAGTACACAGTCCGACTAGCATCAGAAAGACGCAAGGCCAATTCCAGTCTCATTGACTCAGCTACATTTTATTGCCCATGATCCTTCATGAAGCATCAGGCCATTTCCTTTTTTTTTTTTCCTGGCACACAATCAACTGGAATATGTTGAACGAAGTACAGCCTAACATTGACACAGCTTTGACAAAGCAAAAATACATTTAAAAATGTATATATGCCTTTTTTAAACAACAACAACAAAATCCTTCTGTATTTGTAAATTTTCTTTATTTAAAGAATATGCTTTCAATGTGCCCTGCAAAGCACAACATATATGCCAACTCCACTGTGAAGTCTTTTGCTCTCCACCCAGGCAGAATTAATTGCTTGTGCGTCAGGATCCTCACAACAGGGTTCTTGTACATCCAGTTGGCATTTTTTCATTCCTCCTTGATCTAAAATTGATGGTGCACATATCTGCCTCCTAAGCCCCTTAGTGGCAGATTCTATGCAGCAACCAGTGTTTATACTCCAATCAGCTCCTAGAGCAGTACTGTCCTCTTCTAGAGGCCTCTCACACAGTTATTCTGCCCTCTGTCTTCTTCTAATAGACTTAATTCTTTGAAGGAAGTCAGGGAATCTATCTTACTTCTTCATTAATTCTCTGGCTTCTTATTACTCAAAGGATACAGTAAATGTTGG
>NW_004624810.1:6617209-6654709 GCF_000247695.1 Heterocephalus glaber | reverse complement strand
CATGGTTTTGATAGAAATACATGAAGAAGTTTATTTTAAAGTAATTTTATATTCAGAGAAATACTGGAAATTTTTGCAACTGGTTCTTTCCCCAAACTCAGTTTCAAACAATGAAAATATGTTTTTTTCTTGGGAAATTCAGACAAGTTGAAAACTTGGGGTGCCAGTTCCCCTCTGACCACATTATTGACCTTTGATCAAACTTCTAGTTTTGAGTCTCTAAATATCTGCCTCCTTGATCTCTTGGATTCATTTCCTCTCTCAGAAAAAAGTAAACAATGATAACTTCCTCAATAAATTTTAGTGAAAATAAATCCAGGTTAATCACTGTCTTTCATAGACAAATTCTGACCACTTTTTAAGATATGTATTCACATTAATAACTTAGTCTTCCAAACAGTCACAGAAAAATAAACCCCACAAAAAAATGTTTGAACTTAAGACATAAAGACCCTGAAAAGGAACAGATTTAGTGAACAGAAAATCTCTATATAAATGTTGATCTGACTCATAAAAAGTTGGGCTTTCTGAGAGGACCAAGAGTTCAATGATATTTAGGACAGAAAGGTAACAAAGAAAAACCTAACAGTTTGTCTAAAAGATGTAAAGTAAGATTATATAAGTTGTTAGAATCATCTACATGAAACTTTTAAAAATATTTTATAGAATTCTGCTATTTGATCTCATAGCAAATATGATTATCCCATTTTTATCTACAAATAAATATATGTACTTTATAATATATATATGTATTATGTGTGTGTCATTGTGTATCATGAACTTAACAAATATATGTTATTTATAAACATATTCCTACTTTTATCAGAGAAAATATACATAGGAATGTGTTTGTTGAACATTTGTTAATTCATAATCATTCATGAAACATATAATTTTGTGATTATATGCCAAAAGTAGGCAGTGATGGCATAAATCCATTAAATTGCTAAAACCAAAATGCCCACATATGTCCTAATAGTATTCATGGATACCTGGTCTCTCAAAAGCAAAGTAAATGCTAGTTAAAAATAAAGAATGTATTTATGATGTCTGAAAGACAAGCACAATTTTATTGGGAGCAACTCTTATCAAATACAAAACAAGCAATCAGAAATCCAGGTGCTGTTATTTTTTAATAGCATCTCATGTACGTTACTTTAGAAGTAACATAATTTAAATGTAGAAAATAAATGGCACTCAAAAAATATCATTTCAAAGAAGGGTACTGTTGAAAGTTTTCCTATAAGGTATTTGCAGCCCCTTAATTCAATGGACTAGTTAACATAGGGAAAATTTGGTAGAAAATGGAAATAAAAAGGCAGGATAAGGAAGATATTAGACATCCTTGAATAGTCTTAGAACCAATAAAGAGTCTCAAAATTGAAAAAAGGAAGAAAAATAAAATATGGCACAATATATTTTCTTGGTTTTCAGCAAAGAATCTGATTGAATTTCATGTGAGAAGAACACAAAGCTGTATCCTAGCTCTGCTTGTTTCATTTATTGTCTGTGCCTTAGTCACGGTTCTTGGGAACACTGGATGAACAGAATTTGTGTACTTAAACATGGGAATACTGCTGCCAGGGTATTGTTATAGAGGTTGTGTTATAGAGCCCATCACTTTATAATGAAGATATTCAGGCACTTCTGTAATTAGAGAAATGGGGGCCCTGGGTTACACCTGATTCAGTATTACTGATCTGGGGAGAGGCTGTGCAGATTACCTATTTGCCCCTATATATCTACAGTTACCCAGACTTTCTCTATTCTCTATTAGGAGATTCCCTAATAGGAAAACTGACCCTGGCAATGTGTCACATGGACTGGAAGGAACAGTGAGAGGTCATTTAGTCAGTCAATTAACAACTATTTATCAACTGCCACAATGTAACAAGCTTAGTGTAAGCAAGAATCTATCTGCCTGCCTTGAGGCAATTCTGCACATCCACTGTAGCAGGCACATAGGGCTCCACTGCCAAGGTCGTTTTATTTTACTGATTCAATAACTTGTTAGTGTATAATGAACTAAATGAACACTTCAACACCATCCAATACAACTCTGTATGCAACTCTCTGCATTATATATATGTATATATGACATATATGTGTATATATATGTGTGTGTGTGTATGTATGTATGTATAGATAGATACATAAAACTTGGCATCTCTTCCAGGAGATATGCCAAGATATATTCACAGCTTTATATACACATGTAATTCATGTGTTTCTGTGCATATGGCAGTCAGGGGAATATATTTAATCAGTTGAACATGTTTTATTCCAGATGTTTTTTATCATATTTTCTCACTATCACTAATAAAAAATCCCCATAGTTGTTCTACTTGGACAGTTTGATTGGTCTTTAATCCCAAACCTCATTGAAAGAAGGAACACAAAACATTTTATGTTCTCTAGAATGTGACAAAAATGTGGGGCTATCAGCCACTCAAGAGGCGCTGTGGACAGAAAGTCCATCTTAACTCAGAAAAAGCAATAAACCAATCTGAGATGCTTTATTTTTGATAGCTTGCACTTCTTTTAGATTTACCTCTCAATATTCACCTCTGTCTACCTGTTCAATGCTACATCTTCCCTTCTCTTTCCTAGAAAGGCTGAAAATCCCCTTGCTGTCCAACTTAGTTGCCCATAGAATTCTGGCCTCCCTCTATTCATCATCACTCTGTCCTCCTTCTCAGTCTTAAAATCATTGCTGCCATGTATGATCGCACCCAAATTTTTTCTTTTCTATAAATATTTCAAAATGTCATACTTCCCACCCACTAAAACCTGACTTCCAAGTGAGGGGTCTTCATGATTGGATTTCTAGCCCTCTGCCCTTTGATCCCTGTTTTTAATTCCTTCCCTTGTATTCTTTCATCCAAGCAAACTTTTAAATGTCTATGAAATGCAACTGTTTTTGACAAGCTCATGTCCAATTCTTTGGTTCCATTATCATATGTGTTTAACCTAAATTGAAGTTATATGTGTTTAATCTAATTTCCTAACTTTTCACACTAGATAGATGACTCGATTTAATTCTCCAGGACACAGGCTTACAAAAACCTATTCATTCTCTGCATTTTGTACATAAGGCATTGCTCCTTCCATTCTTATTTTCTGTGCAGACATCCTCACCAATAGTTTGTAGTTCCAGAGAACTACAAAAAGGACTCTAACTTGACTTTGTCTTAGCCATTATCCAGTGACATTCACTTTGTCTTTAGTGTTTTTTTTAAATTAAGGCAAAGCAGAAATAAACATTGAAAGCAAATCTCATGAAGTTACCATTGATTGGGAGGCAGATTATATCATATTGTGCATGCTCCTATAAACACGTTGAAGTCAGAAACTATACTGTAGGAACTTATTTCATTGCTTTGAAACACAACAGCTCAACCAGTATTAAGCTACCAGGCTGATAACTGATGGAGGATTGTGCTGAGAGAAAGCTGCTATTTGAAGACTACTATAAAATAATGATTTCTATAAAAAAGCAATTTTTATGGCTCATTTTAAATAAATTTTTCTAATCTGATGTAAGTCATACTGACTAAAGAAGAACAGAGTTGAAAACTGTTGTTGAGGAGAACCAACTGAGAAACATTGAATTTGGTAATATGTGAGATAACAGAAACAAATCCGTGCCTCACACTGAGAAGACACTGGTTTGAATTCTGTCTCCAACATTTACTCTTTCTGTAATTTTGGGTGGAAAACTTACTTCATCTTTGTCTCTGTAATCCACAAGGAAAACACTACTGTTTGTAAATTTAAGATGATGCATTTCCCTTTTTCTTAGAATTTGTGAGAGGGACAGAGTTGGACTGAATAATTCCTGAAAGGGAAGAATACTGCTGACCACATGGAGAAGTGCAAGGCAAAGGAACTGGAGAAGTACCATAACCATTTTTAGCAGATTGGCGGTGCTAGGATGAAAATGAAGACCTTCTTTCAATCAGTTTTAGCAAATGATCAGGGTGATTGTATGTGGCTGAAATAACAAGTCAGTGTCAAAGCTGAGAGAAAAGTAATCAGGCCTCTAACCCCTCCTCACTTCAAACACAGGGCCCCAAAGGCCGAGAGCATTTTAGCTCCAAGTTATGAAGACATTGATGAGTTTAAAAGATAAATCCTACCAAAGATTGCATTCAAGAGGAAAGTAAAAGATTCATCAATAATGAAAAAGATTATTAGAGAGAAAGATTTTAAACTTCTCTAAGAGTTTACTTTAAAAGTTGACTTTAAAGTTTTGTTATTGTAGTGATGATTTAATACCGTTAAATTCTGATCATTTTAAAAGAGGTTTGTTTGGATGACATATAGGGATCACTCACATTTCAATTCAATAGTCTTCATTTTAAAACCACCGAAAGAAGCCAGCCATGGTGGCACAGGCCTGTAATCCCAGCACTCAGAAGGCTGAGGTAGGAGGATTGCCATGAGTTTGAAACCAGCCTGGGCTCCATAGTGAGTTCAAGGCCAGCCTAAACTACACAGAAAGACCCTGTATCAAAAAACAAAAACAAAAATAAAACCAAAAATCCACCAAATATGCTGCATAACCACCTAATGTTTTGAAAATTTGCATTAACATATCTAATTTACTCTTCTTTGCAATAAAGCTAAATTTGAAGAATTAAACTGATAAAGGAAAAGCAAATATAATTTGTTTCACTGAAACAAAAAAGAGGTGTCTGTTAAACTGTTTGATAAAGTTTATCTTTTTCACATAACGCACATCTTGAAGCTTCCCTTTTTAGTCTTCTATTAATATTTTACCCTGTCTTGTTTGCTCTAAAATAGGATCAGTCAGGATTGACAATTTCTTATCTAGGTTCCCATTAGGATTATATTACTGTAGTTTTTAATACTTGGAAACTTAGATGTGCGATGTATGTTGGCCTAGGTTTGGCATAGGCTTTGTATTTTAGTTTTATATCACTAAATTGCACTTGTGTGGTCTTATGGTTCGTTGGTTATCTGTTTTACTTATTATAATAGAACATTTCAAACAAATACAAAAACAGAATAGTGAAATGAACTTCTCATTGTGTAGCCTCAGAAAATATCATTTTATGGGTTCTTTTGTTTCATCTATACTTCTACATAGCTCCGAACATTCCCTAACCTCAGATTATTTTAAAACTAATTTCAGAGACCATATCCTTTCATCTGTAAATATTTAGTACCAGTATTTCAAAAGATAGGGAATCTTTGAACATAACTATAATACATCTACAAAATAAAAATTTAACAGTTTCTTCTTATCCTTTTTATTATCCCTGCAGTAACAGGTGCTGATCATTGCACACAGGAGTTGTCTAATCTTTGTCTATACCCCTATGTGGATTTTATTATTTCCCACTGCAGCAAATCTAATAACCCCGGCCTCTGTAATTTGCCTAGTCTGTCAACATCTAGGTGGAGAGCCTGAAAAATAGCCACCTCATTTATTCCTTTGAAGCAATGGCTGGAGAACCAAGGGCTGTTAAACATAGTCTGCCCTACAAAACGATTCAGCTAGACTGCAAGTGTGGATAGCTGGTTGAACAATCTTAAGTGTGTTCCCAGTTTAGTGTTTCATCCCCCCAAAAGACATATTATTTTAAATTAGCTGCAAAGAATTAAATATAATAATTTGTAGGGGAAAAGCTATTCAGTCATAAACTAAGTGATAATTCAGTGGAGCCTTTTTAAATAACGCTTAAATTTATGGACTCTAAAGTCAAGCAAACTTGGTTTCAAATTCAAAAACCTTACTGTGTGTGTGATCTTGGAAACGGTGGGCTGGTAAATGTTCAGTAACCATTTTTTGTAGCATCTGCCTACTCCCATGGTATAAATTTCCCACCATAAGCAATTCAAGTTATCACTATGACATCACTAACCATAACAGATGAAAAAAGCATAATCGGCTCTCTCTAACTTGTACTAGTGAAATACTATTAGCACTGGATCTTTGACAAGTCGAAAAAAATTCTCTAATCCTCAGTTTCATAAATTATAAAGCAGAGAATATAACAAGACTTGCCTAGTTATATATAATTAGAAGATTAAGTGAAATACTACCTGCAAAGCTGCTATAAGAATGTCTAGAACTTATTCTGCTCATTGTGCATTCAAACAAAGTTAACTTCTTTCTTATTAAGCACTATGAAGGCTGTCACCAAAGGTTGTTTTCCAAAAATAACTCTTTTGAAATAACTTTTGATGATCACTATATGCTCTTATTAAGGAGGGCTCCTGACTGGTTGTCTGAGATATTTGTAACATTATAGCATAAAGGTAACATAACAACATGGAATTACTCAGAGAGAGAATATTACTATATTCAACATGTTGCATTAAAAATGAATTCAACCGCAACAGTTTATGGTTAGAGGAGATTTAAATCTCAGGTAAAAGGTGCATTTCATTCTGATTTCTATGCTCGCCCCTTCAATCTCAGACATATCCTAAACGTAGCCACACAGGAAATAGAGCTGTGGAGACCCAGCAGTTTGTTCCACTTTGAAACCAACACTTGTGCTCATGAACATGACAACTAAAGTGTAGGCTCCAGTGGTTTCAAATATATGCAAAGTGAACATTGTAAGAATACAAGATTAATTTAGCTGTTAACCAACGAGAAGAGGAAAATTGCATTTGTAATTACCTTTCTCTAAAAGTGATCATTTAAAAACCTTACTGTTTACTGGAAGACTCCCTTTGATGGTTTATTCTCATTCAACTCTGAATCTTGGGCCTCAACACTTCATCTGTGCTCAAGTCCAGAATCTCATTCTTCATCCTGTTATATAAGCTCAAAGAATGGACTCAGGAATGAGCCAAGTTTGAGGATGTGCCTGATTCAGACCCCAAATCTCCAACAAGACAGTCAGGAAAAGAGACTATGCATCAATTCTGCTATACACCATGATTTTTATTAGCTGTTCTGAGAATATAGTCTACAACTGAGACAATTTTATTTACTGATGGCACAATGTCAGTAGCTTAATCAATAGATATATGTCCTAAAGAATGATGTCAACACCTTACCTATTTGACACAGGTTTAGAAGAAGATAGTATTTCATGAATTAAAAGAAAAACTTTTCAAATGAGAGTTAATCCTGACACATAGCCCACCGTTTAGAGGTGGAGGAGAGAAAAATTTTAGAAATGAAACTGTCTTACTTATTTCCTCTAGAGACTCTTCAGGCAATAAAACAATAGCTTGTGAAAAGGGATTTCATTTGGTCCCCTCAAGGAAAAAATAATCCTTCCTGGAAATAGTTTCTTTGAACCATGGAATAGTATTATTTTTGAAGACTTAACTTACATAACAATGTTCTTGGGTTGTTCCATAAAGAAAAAGTTCACCAGATAAAGAAACGCCTGAAAGACAGCAGTTCAATAAATTCCATCCCCCAGGGACACTGGCAAGGTGAACTGTCTCTGAAAAGTACACTCTCACTCACACTTTTATATCACCTTCCCTGTTGGCTTCTCCTTAGGACTCTACCCAAGCCTCAGAGGGACAAGTATGACTTTTCCAGGTTGCCCCTAATTATGATTTGAAGAAACAACTTCTGCTGCTTGCTTTTTTTGTTTCCATTTTCTGTTGTCAAAAAAGAAAAAACACCCATCATTTTTATTAACCATACAAAGCCAACCAGGTTTCTCAGAAACTATACAACCATATTAGCTCTCATGTTGTCTAGCATTTTTAAAGTTATATCTGAAAAACTTCCACTCAAATATCGACATTTGAACTCTCCATTTCCGCACTAGACATAAATCTTCCATATCCATGTGAAGTGAGCTAAATCTTGAACTACCTTTTCGACAAGGAGCAAGAACATAGTCAGGACACCGCAACCCTACCTTGATTTTGCTCTACACGGGGACTGATCTTCATTTCAAAGCTCCGTGCAAGCTAGAGTGTGTGTACCTCAATCACTGCTGAAATGTGCATTTCTGTACAGAGAGACAAAGGAGTTGATTTTTACTCCCAAGCCCTTTGCTACTTAAATAAAGTTATTGGCTGCCTAATGAATGTTAGCTGCAGTACTCCCTGTGGTCAGCGGGGCTGTTGTTTAATGAATTGCTTAATGTGCTTGATTACTGTTACAATGTTGAATGAGGAAAAGGCAAGAGAGATTTGAAAGATTCACTGGAGGATATGATGAAAATGAATTGGATCAATAGGAACTTTTTGCTCATCTCTGAACAGCACATTATGGGTTATACTGTTAGAGTTGGGGGATAATGTAATTTTGTGGCTTGTTGTCTTTTTATAATTCAGAAATATAAATCTCCTTCAACAGTGAGTTTTAGGGCTGGCCTTCCTAGAGTTATAAATGATCCCCAGACTCTAGCCCTGGTTACTTACACGGACAGATAAATTAATTAGGAAAACTTTTATGCCAATTACTTTATGCCCTTGGCTTTCATGTGTTTCTGAAGAGCAGCAGCTAATTAAAGATATGATTCATAATTACTGGTCGATCGAGTAGTTGAGTAATGGAATCAGGAACTGTTCCAAAGAAAATTATCCATCACATCATTACTAATTGTTACATAATACATAATGATGTAGAATTCAAATAAAAAATTACTCACTTTGAAAGGTTCATTCAATTTTTAAAATTTAATAATTATAAACATGAAATGAGTTCTTGCAACACTGAAGCACATAAGTAGGAGGTTCTTTCTTTTTTTTAAGAAAATTCTTCTACTGTATGTACACAAAACACAAGACCCAAATGATCTCAAGGCTTGTTCGATCTCTTTCCTAGAAAACAGTAAAATAGAAAGATAATTGTCAAAATGCATTCATTGTCTTTTCTTCTAGTCTCACCCTTCCAGCACCACATGAGTGTAAGATTTGGGGACAAACTTGCAGTGCCCAAATGGGAGGCCTATTAAGGACCACCCAATGGCATGCATTGGCTTAAGAAAGTTCCCAGGCCCAGAAAAGCTAAGAATTTTAATTCTTGGAGAATGCTGAAATCTCCCCAAATGAGACAGTTGTCAAAGGTTGTATATATCCTATATCTATTCTAGCTTAGGATAATTGTAGACCTTTGTTTGAGGAGACACAAGACCAGATGGATGGAATAATCTCAGACAGAGCAGATCTTTATAAGAAAGGAGTAAGGGGAGGATCCCAAATATAGGCTGTGGTTTCCATTCAGTAGAAATGGGGCCTCTGATCTTTCCAAGCAACAGACTCTTGATTTACCTAAACTTATCATCCACACACCTGGAGTGGCCACCTCAGATAATTCCTTTTCTTTTGTACTTCTCCAAAGTTTCCCTGGCCTTCCTTTCTCTTCCTTTCTAATCCTGTATTGTGACAGGATAGAAAGTGGACAACAGAAAACTGTGGTAAGAGTACCTAGGGTTGTGGACCACTCGTCTCATCTTCAGGGCTCAGTGTTGCCATAGGACCCTTACAGCCAGCCTCATCTCCTCTCCCAAAATGCCTGCCTAGCTCCTCTGATTAAATATATAAGGCATAACAAAAGGATAACTTGTCTTCATCTGTTCAAGAAATGTTCGTTGTCAGGCACCATGCAGGGTCCTGGAGAAAAAGACAAGAGTTATAATCAGCATCTTGAGTCCCTGCTATTCTCCCAGGGCAGGAAACTTATGGGGAACCTCCAGGATTCAGGTAGATAGCAGAAGGACATCAAAGTCTGGGCTCTAATGGACTTCATATATCTACTGGTGAGAGGATTAAATAAATCAGAGGAGCGTTTGCCTTATCACTGAAGGCTCCTTGGAGAATGATGGCTTTAATTTTAATTTTAGTGTTGGAAAACAGAGGCGTGGAGGCAGGTCATCTGGTCTCTAAGGACTGAGCTGCACTGAGGACTGAGTATAGCTTAGACTGTGGACAGTCTGGGAAGAAGCAGGTAGCACAGTAACAGAAAGCAAAGACTCCAAGTGGAAAGCAGAAAGGATCATAAAGCAGGAGAACAAGTACTCCCGCACTAGTCTAGAAGCCCCAGGCAGCTGAAAAGGAGTTGGGAAGTAAAGCAGGAAAACACAACGTCAGCAGATCCACATGACAGGCATCCATGATGACCCTGCGCTGTGCTCCCACAGCGGAAAGAAGATGCAGTCAGAAATGTGAGTAAATACTGGCTGTGGGAAGGCTGGTGTGTATTCTCTTTCCACAGAGAAGCAAGTGCAAATAACATGCATTCAATCTTTAATTAGAAGAATACTTCATGTTTTCCTTCCAGTGGGTCCCGCTTATACTGCAAGTAGGTAAAAATTCTTCCACAGCTGAAGGCACAGACCTCAAGCCCATTTAACTAAAATCTTCTCCTCAAGGAGCAGCGGGACTACTTAGGAAGCCCCACTGGCTAAAAGTTCCCTCTCTTTAACAGAAGCAGCTCTCTGTTTTGAGACAGAAGATTTGACCAAGAAGTTTCAGTTGTCTTTGTGTTGATTTCAAAGCATCAGGCCTTGGCAAGAGCAGCAAGTATCAAGTGCAAAAGAAAGAAGAAAAAAAGAAAAGATTTCAGACACACCACCTGCTGAGTTTTCCCAATTTAGCAAACTTATGTGAGGTCTGGAAAGAGCAAATGAGTGCTTTTTTGGAAACCAGATCAACCCTTTATTCACTAGATGGCAGTTTCCAAAGTCTGCTCCTAACTACCCCTAGAGGATCCAAGGGACACCTGCGTGGCCCATTACGGCAAATTTAACCCAATACATCCAATTGTCAGTGAATATGTCGTGAATGGGGCTGTAAAGCTAATGTTCCATGTTCTTGCACAACTGCTTGGCAGGCTGTTTGGAAAATGGAATTCTGTGGGAATTAGAAACAATTTCCTTAAACTACAGCAGGGAACCCAAAACATACTCCAGACTAAAATGTTTTAGATAATGATAAAGTGAGTCATCTAAAAATCACTACCTAACTCTTCTGAGAGCCAAATGTATATGTGCTGGAAAAAGAAAAAGAAAACAGCAGTTCCTGTAACTTGATACTCTTGGCTCCTCCCTCCACCCTTCTACCTGGTGAAAGCTCAAAGTATTAAGACAGATGAATATCTAGCAGGTTTACACATTTAATTAGTAGTCCCTCTACTCTACTCTATGCAAATGAGAAAAGTTGCTACCAGATTGTGCTCTGTGAAGGAACAGATCCCCAGCTCACCACTGATATGCACTCAACCAGTGCAGATGTGTGAAGCAAAAACTGAGTGGGGGTGAACAATCTGTTGCCAGGACTCTTGCCCATTGCTCTTGGGGTCACGGCCATCAGCCAAGGTCTCCATTGTCCCAGCAAGCTCAGCTCAAACTCCCCATGTGGAGGAGGCTCTCAACAAAACAAGGAAGGAAGTCAAGTCACAGTGGACCAAATCTCTTTCTTCACCCTTCACAGTGGTACCAGCTCATGACTTTCAGGGTGCTGGCCTCTGACTTCCACCCAGGTGTGGAAGGAAGAGTTTAAAGCCATCTCTCACTTTGGCATTCTCAAATCTCTGTGAATGAGGGCAGTTACTGTAGCAGGAAATATTCATGACTATTTTAGGGATAGTTTGTTTAAGAAAAAAATAGGTTAAATTTAGGTTTGACAAAATTGTATTTTATGCATTTAAAAAATAACACTCTCTGATGATGGACATTGAATACTCACATAGTATTTCTAAGGCTCCTGAGAGAAGTCAGCCTGACAGTGTTAGAGCTAGTGTCATTCAATTGTCAACATTTGAGTTGTGTCACAAGGACCTGACCACATAGCTGAAAGGCAAACCCTGCTGCATTTTCCTCCTTTGCACTTGTCTTGCCTTGTGATTTAAAGATAGTCATTTCACCCTTTCTATTATGGTATGTTTAAATGCAAAAGAGTTACCGGTATTTATTGGAATCACTCTTTAACACTCTCTTCTTTAAATAGTTTTCTGACTCAGAAATTCTTGTGTAGATTTTTATTTTGAGCTAAATTCTCCCAGTGTGGGAACTCCTTAGGATCACATTAGGCTCTTTGCAGGAATGAACTATTTCAGGCCTGTGGTGCAGCATTTAATACCTACTTTGTGCAATAAATAAGTGAGTTATAAAAGTTTATTTAATGTGACTATAAATTACAATAATCATATTTTCCATCAGACCATAGAGCCTATAAGACTTCTGACTTTAGTACCAAACCAGTCTCAGGCAAGATCATAAGCAAAATAATGCAAAAGTATGGAGTCAAAAAGAACGCAGAGAGCTTCTGACATTGGAATCTGGTGTTTCCATGATTCTGACTTCTCTAAATCATCTGTGATTTATCTGAGTCCTTCCCATTTTACCTTCAAAGGTGAGGGTATATATCGAAGGGCACTTTTTTTCTTTTAATGTCACTTTCAGCAGGACAGTGTTCATCATTTGATGGTTTCCTTTTAAGTATTATCTTTCATAGGATCTCAAAGTTGGCTTATCAAAAAGGCTCACCTTTCTGAGGACTTTGCAAAGTGCAAAGTGAGACTGTCCTGTAGAGGAATATACATGAGCTTTAAATATTGTCTCTGTGTTGACCTCATCCAAATCCATCTCCAGCCTGGTCTTCTCACCTGAACTCCAGACAGACACACATATTCCACAGAATATTCGGCATCTTGTCTTGATTTTTTACAAGCATTTCAAGCATAAGAGATCTAAAACTATATGCCTGGTCTTGCTCCTTCTCAGCTTGTTTTGTCCACCACATTTCCATGTCAGTAAATGGAAAATCTAGCCTTTTAATTAGACCAGAACCCTCCAACTATCCAACTCATCTCATCATCCAACATTTTATATTCAGTTGATCAGCAGATCATTTTGACTCAACTTACAGTGTGTCTCAAGGATCTAGACATTGCTCTTTCTCCATAGCTTATATCAGATTCAGCCACTGTGCTAGTGTTGCTTGCCTCAGTAACAAGAATGACCTTCATGTGCTCACACTCTTGTATCCCCAGTCTAACTCAGCATAACAGCCAAAAGGACACTATTTTAAAATGTCACATATTGTTCTTCTGTCACATCTTCCAATGGCTTTCTGTTTCTCTCAGAGAAAAATTCAAAGTTCTCAAAATGCCTACAAAACACAACAATTTGCTATTGAATCACTTTCTGGCCGTGTTTCCTACTGCTCCCCCTCCCTCTCTCCTTTCTCCCCATATTCGATATCCCTTCTCTTGGTCAAACTAGGTCCCTCTGTGTTCCTCAAACTCAAATACACATGGCTCTCCTCAGGGCCTTGAAGTAGGGTACCATATGCTTGCAATGCTCTCCCTCTCGGGTGTCTACTTGATTGGCTTCCTCATCTCCTTCCATTTTGTTCAAATAGCTTGACTGAGACCTCACTGACAAACCCACCCAATCATCCTTGATCACCTATGCTTATTATTATTAATACACCTCATATTCTAAAATACTAAAAATGTTTACTATGTTTAGCATTTACTATTTCTTACCTAATACTAGAATGTGAATACTTTTTGAAATAAAAGTACCTAGAATTTTGATTTAGGCCGGAATTTAGAACAACAGCTAACACATAGTAATTTCTCAATATATATTTGGTGGACAAAAAATGTGTTTTTAAACTGGATGTGGTGTTATACACTTGTAATTCTAGTACTCTTGGAGGCTGAGGCAGGAAGATCACAAGTTCAGGCCTACTTTGGACAATTTAGACCCTGTCTCAAAATAAAAAAATAAAAATAAAAAAGGCTTGGGATGTAGCTGATTGCAAAGATCTCAGGTTCAATCCCCAGTACTGAAAAAAAAGGTCTTTTTAGTAATTTTCTTAGCGATGAAAATACTGAAACTTTTAAGTCGAAAGGTTTGGAAGTGGTCAATCAGAAGTACCGTTATGACTGTACTACTGAAGTTTGAATTCTCTGTGCAATAATAATTTCCTCAGACAATACTAACATTAACTAGTAATGTTAGTATTTATATAACACTAAAATACTTTCTTCTATCTTTCACTAAGTGTTAAAAATATTCCAATTCACTCCTTTTAATGGAAGAGTAGAGATAGAAGGTTAAAAGATAGATTAAGAGGCCAGGAATTAGTTCAGTGGTTTCGCTGTCTACTGCACAAGTGCAAGGACCAGTTTGATCCCCAGTACAAAAAATAAAATATATATATATATACACATATATATACACTTATATATATATACATATATATACACTTATATATATATACATATATATACTTATATATATATATGTACTTAAATCTAGAATTCTCTTAAAACTGTATTATTTGGTTTTTCTCTGTTATTTGAAAATATTAATACAAAGGATTACTATGACCGAAAAGTTTTTCTCAGAGATTTGTTATAAATTGCAACTATTTGTTTAGAGCTCAATGCTTCCATGAATATGAACATTAATAATATTGAATCTTAACAGTGATTGTAGGGTTTTGAGGTGTGGTAAACAGTAATGTGCATTTGTCAACTGTGTTCTTAGCTAACTAAGAGATGGATCTCAAATCATGAGAGAGATTGAAATATCAGGCTCTGTTGTTTAAAACAAAACACAGAAGAGAATATGACTTTTCTTGTGGCTAAAATAAGGTTTCTTCCTACTCACACATGACCCCCATTTCTATGAAGACCTAGGGGTCACTCATTGAAGAAAGAGCTCAGGTCAGCTGAGTAGACATTTTGAACCAAATGGAACAACCAAATAGAAAATCCTGCAAAACTCCCACCGTGAGGAACAAAAGGGGGGAACCTGCAGTGCTGCTTCTAGAAGGGAGTTTGTACCTAACTAAGGTGTGCTGTTCACCTAGGAGTAGGAGCAGAGCAAAACATATGCTGGCATATAGGGGAATTGAAATAAACAGGAAGGAAAGTCCAAGTTGCACATATCCAGTCCTTTCTCCCAGTCTCGCAGATCAAATAAATGACTCCCCCTTCCTTGACTAGAAATTTGTGAAAGAGAAAAAGCTGGGAAACCCTCTTCTTACCAGGGATCACTGGGAAAATGTTCTGCCTACAGAGAGAGATGATAGAAAAAAAATTAAAGCCAACCAACCTAATCATACTCAGTTTCTTGTCCCTTTCACACCAGAGAACATTAAATTGGCTAGAGGAAATTACTTAAGCCATCTGAGTCTACATAAAATATTTTCTACTACCCTTACTTGTACATGCATACATACACAGTACTCCTTCAGATTTGAAGTAGCATATGTTTTCATCACCATCTCTACCAGCAAACCAGTCCTCCTGAAACATCGTTTTGCTTTTCTAGCCTGCTTCAGGAAACCTTAATTCTGAGAATTTCAGATGAAATATCACAACATTTGTTGTCATTGTAAAGGATCATTTAATATTCCGTGGGCACATGCCATATGTTTTGAAGGAAGATGATAAGTACTGTTTTGTCACTTTTTCTTGGCAAAATGGAGTGAAAACAAAGACACTTTCCATACATGAAGCTTTAAGAAAATATTGGGAAAAAATATTTCAAACCGAGTTACAATGTGCCACTTTTGAATTTTATTGGTTGGAAAAGAAGTTCTCAGTTATTCTTATACCACTTTACAATAGATAGTTGCTTGCACATAGCCCTGGCCAATATGGCACTACATCTTATGGAAATATGCATAAGATTGGCTCCCTGAAATGAATGAGGACCTGTTTTTTCAATGTATGATGAATTCAGCATGCAGTTATTTTCTTAAATAAAAGCAAGTACCTCCACTAGACTTAACTAGGGAGTGGATTTTGACAACATGACGCATAGGTAAATGTTTTGCAGTGGGACTAAGGTTCACACCATAGAACTAAATGCTTTAAAATAGTCCAGTTAATATCCAAGGGAATAATAAAGAGCAACACTGAGTAATATATACCCACAATATCATACAGGATAGGAAATCAATGGGAAAAATTAGGTAACCATTCTACAGTAGATTGTTTACATTGTGGCAATAGATGCATGGAACTACAAAATGTATTGACATTAAAATTTAAATGTTCTAGCCACTAATTACTAAAAAAAACCTCATGGCTAGAATTTTTAAAATATTTAATTGAAACATTTTGAAAATATGATGTTATAAATCATAAATCCTGTAAGTAATACTACAACTGTATTGATCTTCAGTGTTAGAGTAGTAAATCCAAGTGTTGTCAATCAAATGAAAATCATGGTACTATTTAAAGGCTTAAGACCAATCTCAGTTAGGTGGTTCTTAATTTATAAAATACTCAGTCAAATATAAATAACACCTTCTGAGAAAGGAAGGAAGAAAGAAGAAAGAAAGAAAGAAAGAAAGAAAGAAAGAAAGAAAGAAAGAAAGAAAGAAAGAAAGAGAATTCAATTTTGAATGAGTAACAACTCCCCATCTTGAGAGTGCAACAGCTTCAAATACCAAAAACACCTCTAAAAAATACTTTAGGCTTCTACAATTGATACTGAATTGTGATTTTCCCCAGAAAGCAGATCACTGCTTTATTTCAGAAAAATGAAATATTTTGCCTTGGCTTTTGTAGCTGTCAAAGGGACTTAGACATAACTCAACTTAATCTCAGTATGAACTCCTCCTTAACTCATTAGAGATCATTCCTTAAATGGGACTATGAATTGCCAGAGACAGAGGCATATGGATGAAAGATTACCGCAAACAAGTATCTGAGATCAGAATGCCAGTGTGGCATATGGTTCCCGTGTCTGAGCACAGAAGTTACTGTGA
This sequence comes from Heterocephalus glaber, assembly GCF_000247695.1. The sequence goes on along the minus strand of NW_004624810.1, from coordinate 6,638,014 downwards.
AGATCAAACCCCTTCTTCTTTGAGAAAAGCTTGTGTGGTTGACTTTTGAAGGGATCCTGTAGCTCCTTGATACATATTCCATTTCTCTGGGAGTATAATTAGCTAAATTGTGATGGCAAGGAGGAAAATAAAAAACAAAAAAAGACAAACAATATACAAAGACAATGATTACTTACATCTTTTCAAAAATTAAGCTCACATTGCCAAGTATCAAAAGATACCCAGGCATTGAAATTTTAATCTTATTTCCAACAATTTGGGAATCTTAATGAATGCCCTGAAATAGACACTTAGGTAAATGGATTTTTCCTTGCCATGTGTGTTTAACTGGCTGTCCTGCCAGAGCTGACTCCTTATACGTTGCTTTGCCAGACATAACAGAGACAGGCACAATCACTGTGATTAGCATTACATGAGGAATAAACAGTCTGTGGCTGAAGCAGCAGGTTCTGAATAGCTTTCTAACCTAGCTATGACCAAGACATGTAATATATCCAGCAATTTGCTCAATTATATATATGGTAATTTTCTCTGGTACTCATCATGCCCTTCACAACTTCATAACGTCTTTGTCTAAATAATATTGACTATGAATTTTAAGCAGTATAGGTTGAAATATATTGTGCCTCATATAATGCATCTCACTGAATTTTTCATAATAAATTGGGAAGTTGTGCCTATTGCTTTTCTTTCCCCATTAAATTGGGGGGGGCATATATTAAATATCTACAAGATACAATCTTAATGTATTCAGCTATAGATGTTCTGAATCACAAGAAAATTCTTATTATAAGTTCTATATTTTACAGTATATTAGGATATCCTTATAAATATACATATATAGAATATTGAAGTCAATTCAAATCACATATTTGAAAAATGTATCAAACCCAAAGAGATATTTTTTAATGCTCATATTCACATATGTTTGTCAGGTCCTTGAGTAATGTTTCATAATCTTTATTGTTATAGCACTCCGTACCAACCATTAGCTCATCTGGCAAATGTGGATGATAGAAGTACCTTAAAAGACTTTCCAGAAAGTTTACCTTCCTGCTAGCTTAGTAGAGGGATTTCCATTCAGTCAGAATCAAATGATGCCACCCAATTATTCTATCATTCCTACTCTAATCATTTGCAAAGAGTAGATGCTGATCAAAAGGAGTGGCAATAATACTGTTAATAGATCTAATAGTTCAGAGTTTTGATTTAAAGAAAGGCTAATGATTAATTTTTTAATTAACATGATTGACTTTACGAGAAAAATGGACTAATAGTGAGCATACTGATTAGAAATGTAGTAGGCAATATAAACTAAAGTTACCAGTCTTCTTGTATATTTATAGAAATAACTGACTCACAGATTAAATTAACTTTTAATAGTTTTGGTTTGGACTTAGAACAAGTTTAAATTGAAAATACAAATACAAATTACTGGAGATATATTTTTTTTTATTATTTTTATTTTTTTTTTAATACTGGGGATTGAACTCAGGACCTTCCTTGTGCAAGGCAGGAGCGGCGCCACTGAGCTAAATCCCTGGCCCTCTGGATATATTTTTCTGAGCTTTGTTTTATCCTAAATATCTTAGGAAAAAATAACCAAGAATTTTATATGCAATTCACAAAGAGATGTTTTTTGGAATATCCATTTAGGAGCATATAATTTCCCTGATATTTCATCCTTCTAATGATTTCCAAATATTCATTAAATTCAAAATGATAATTTTATGAAAATGTATCAGATGTCTTAAGTATGTCCCAACTGAACTTCAACACCCACCATCACCACCACTGCTTCTGTCACTGTCTTGCAACGCTCAAGTCTGTGAGTTACAAGGGACAGCTAACATCATTATTCTGGGGTTTGAGAATTCAGTTAGGAGCCTTAAGATGTAACATGATTTCCATACTAAATTTCTTATAAAAAGGTAAAATATAGCTCTTTATTGCCTTTGAAAAATATCATTGATCCGGATGCTATGTAATAACCTGGTTGTCTAGTGGTCAAGTTTACCATCATCCAGAAGCAACTCCTACTCTAGCACAATTGGTTCAACACAGGTGAAGATGCTTTAATCTTTTCAGGGATGAGATGCTGCATACTTTAAAAATATTACTGTTATCTTTTTCAGTGTAATTATTCTTTTTAGATTATTAGCTAAACCACGTTGAGAGAGGAAAACAACTTAGAAAGTATATTGATGTTGGAGGACAAAGTCAAGAGTTTAATAAAGTGGTCTCAAGTTACAGATCTGACCTCCATGAAGAAGGTTCTCTTGAATAAAACACATAATTTCCCTTGTCCTCAAACTCCTGTATTTTTGTTATGTTGTTGTTTAATGGGTTGAGTTAGAGTAGCAGTAAATAAACTTTTTCTGTAAAAGGACAAACAATAAATATTCTAGGTTTTTCAAACCACGTAGGAGTTCTGCTCTCTACTCTTCCTTGATTTTTCAAAAAAGTATTAAAAATTATTATCAGTTCACAGGCCATACAAAAATAGGTGGGTGTCTGGTTTTGGAGTATAGGCCATTGTTTTCTGATGTGTGGATTATATGACAACAAATGTTTCTTACAGTGACAAAATTTCATGATGTTGTAATTAGCTATGAATTGAAATTACCCTTCCATAGAATATGCTCAAACATTAATACTAGTGAGTGCTGGGTGGGAGGAGGGATAGGAAGGGAAGCAAAGAGAAAGGAAGGGAAAAGAAGGCAGGAGCACAGGGGAGAAGGGGGTAGGAGATAGAGAATGCTAACATCATCTTAAAATATTTCAAATCTTCAAATTACTTCAACACTCTCAATTAACCAAGTTTTTGTCAATTCTTAACTTCCAGATAATTGTACACCTACATAGAGAGCATTATTTATTCCATATGGATGACTTCCTATCCTCAGGGATAAATATTATTTGTACAGAAACAATAAAACAAAATGAACATTATCCATATGTCAAATATAGCTTGCAAGATCATCTCACCAGTATTTCTATAGTACGTTATGTCATCATTGGAAACCAAAGTCAAGGGCAAAAGCCTAGTGTAGCTTCCAGTCTTCTACAGTCATGTGGGTGGCTATAGCTCTGACCACTAATAGCTACACTGATCCTTTGGAGCAAAAGTAAATAAAAATTCTGTATATTTATTCTAAGAAAGGGAAAGTAGAATGTATTGAACACCAACTATGTGTCAATCACTTTAAATAATAATGATAAAAATATTGATAATAACAGATATTTATAAGATCATCCTCTGAGCCAAACATCACTAAAATGACTCTACATGTACTAACTCCTTGAAATCTAAGAAATGCCATGTATTAATTATTATTATCAGACCTATAAGGTAGATATCACTGATTTTTCACAAGTGAAAAAATAAAGAACTCAGGAATTTGAAATAGAAATGGCTAGAACAAAAGTCAATCACCTAAAGATTTCTGTTTTCTTTTCTTTCCTTTATTATTTTATTCATGAGGTGGGACAATACACATGCTTGCATGTGTAATTACCTAGGCACAGATTAGCACTAAAATTTGAATACATCTAAGCTCAAATCCAGGGAGCTAGTTAACTCTGAGATTACTCAAACACAAGTTCCGCTCTCATATTGGTTCTACAGTGATTCCCAAAATTCTCAGTAGGACTGAGATACAACCCAATGTGAACTGTATACATGTGAACATGTTTAGAACCTATTGTGAAATTCTAACCAGCTGGAAGGATAATCATAACTTTATCTGTGAAGTTGTAGGCAATGAATTATCCAAGGATGCCACAGTACTTTGAAATGTAATGGTAGGTTGGAAAAGCTAATGTTATGGTTCTAAGGCTATTATGATGCCTGATTTGAAGAAGGAAGTAACTTAGGCCTCTCTAGCATCTTATTCCCAGCACTCAAGTAGAAGGACTCAGGGCAATACTTCCTTCCTAATATTTGACTTAAAAACTAGATACTAAGCTTTATTTTAGGAGTGTAACTTAAGGCCTAATATACCTTAGTAGGTAAAATAAAACTGATTAAAGAGACCACAGATACAGTGGAAAACTGTGCACCCAGTCAGACTGGGGATTGAACCCCAACTCTGTCAAATACTACCTACCTGCTTAGAAATATCACGTAAGTGCTCCAACCTTCAGCCTCCTCTCTGAAGAGGTAAAAAATAACAGCTGCCTGGTAGGGTTGCTCTATATCTGGAGATATATAAGTAGAGTGTATGGTACAAAATAAGAGTCCAGTAAAAACAGCTTTTATTGATAGATACATGTGGGTTTAATATGTCATGAAAGAGACTTAATATTGGTATACTGAAACCAGTCCTCCACACATTCCTTATCTGAAATGTTCCATCCTCATAATTATCCATAAATAATTACTTATTGCCCAAATGTATAAGCTGTAACACAATGTGTCTTTAGGTCAGAAATATGTATCTTGAAGTAGAAATGTCAGGATTTTTTTCCTTTATCTAAATACACAATCCACATACTCTAGTACCTAATACTTCTCTCCAGAATAAATGGAAAGAAAACCATTTTACATGGAAGGGTATTCAGAAGAGATAGTGTGAGCATAATATAGAAAACATTTATTTAGAGATTGAACTATTTCAGAATATTACTAAAAATAGCACAAAAACCATCTATAAAGAAGTATAATTATAGAAAGTAATTGCTTGTACAAGTTAAGCCATGGTGTGAAAGAACTTTAGCTAACTAAATGTTAGCAATATAAACTTCATACCTCTGTTCCTCATGGGCTTTTGTGCGAAGAAAGTTGGATGCTCTTAATGAACTGTTTTTTCCCGACATTATTGTTTAATCTGCTTCAATGGCTACTGGAAATTCAAAGCTAAATTGCATGTTCAAACTGAGTACAGATTTAACATAGCTTTAAAACAATCCTTTCCTTGCCATTTTATTTAAATTTTTTCTTTGAAATGTTTTTAAACAGAAAAATTGTAAGTACAATGCAAACAAAATAATAAGCATTTTCCTCTGTGCCATTTAAAAGTGCATTTGCCAATGTGATTCTCCATCATCTCTGAATATTTAGTGTATAATTTCTGCAAAGATGTTCTCCTACATAACCCCAATAAAACCATCAAAATCAGGATATTAGATTGATACATTATCACAATAAAACCCAGAGATTTCACTCAAGTTTTACCAGTTGTTCCCATAATGTCACTAGTGACAAAAGAATGCCCAAAATTATGCATTACTTTAGCTGTGTCTCTTTAGTCTACTTCATTCTCAAGCAGGTCCTCATTTCTTCTTTGGTTTTCATAATCTCTATATTTTGAGTAATATAAGCCAGTTTCTTTTTTTTAAATTTTATTAGTACATGTTTGCAATGTATAATGACTACATTCATTGTGATGAATTAGTACGTGTACATTACACATCTTTATTCTTTTTTTCCATTCCCCTCCACCCTCTTTTTGCTACCATCAGATTTATTTATTTAGCTTATGTATCCTTACAAAGTTACTTATCATACTTAGAAATTAACCAGATTTACAGGCCAAAAACATACGAAACACATAAGATAATTATACTACAATGTTCCCCAATTTGGTTTTGTCTGATGATTTTTCTTTATAATTAGATTCAGGTATTTTAAAAATTTTTGACAGAAATGTTATAGAGAATATAATCAGATGGTGAGAATTATCAGATGGTACCTGATTTTGATCTATTCATTTGTGATGCTATCTTTATAAAGTGGAGTTAGGTTTCTCCATTGTAAAAAGTTATTCCTTTTCTCTTTCTAATGAGTAATTACTTAGGGAGAAATACTTTGAAGCTAGGTAAATATTCCATTCCTTATCAAACTTTTATCCACTGATCTTTAACATCTATTGATGTTTGACAAATGGTGATTTTTTCATTAGATCATTCCTACCATGTGTAGTTAAATTGAATCATCCTTCCTACACTTATTAATTAGAAAAAGCTTCCTCCCTTTACTATCTACTCACTTGTGTGTTTGTATGTGTATTTGTTATTTTTTGGCTTGAATCATCATAGATTTGTGTCTGAAGGAGCCCCTTGAAACTAGCATCTATGGTATTGTGCTATGACCTCATCTTTACCACTTCCTTAGTTTCTGGCACTAGATGCTCCAGGGTTATCTTTTACTTGGCTGAACTCATCTGCAAAACCTACTATTTTTCCAAGGACATTTGGATCTTTTTAGTGGACTTTGGTTTTAAGGAACCAAGATCTGAGTACTAAACATGTTCCTGGTTATCGGGGTATCATTGTTCTCAGACCCATGTACTTGTGAATTCAATACAATAGTTTATTCCACCATAAATACATTTTCCATATATTTAATTCCATTATCCAGGAATTACATACCTAATTTCTATTATGTTTACTGTATTAGCTGATATAATTAAGATATTATCCTAACCATATTTATTATTCTAATATCTTCTGCTTCTAAACATCTCAACACAGTAGTCAGCACCTTATTCTGGGCCACTATCATCATCCACTCATGGCGACATCCTTTCTTACTGCACACACAGATGCACACAGGGTATTTCAGGCTGCTTCTGCCACTGCCCCCACACAGATTCCTACCCAGGCCACTCCCACATAATAGCATTTGGGCCAAATTATTCAGTAAAGAAAGATAGGAAGGCAGGCAGGCAAGTAGAACAGAAGATTCTCCTTGCTCTTTCCCTTGGTTTTCACTGTGGGTTTTTCTTTCCATTTTAATAGTAGTATTATGTGTCTCATAAGCAGACTTATATCCTATTCAAAGGATTTAAACAATGTAAAATGATGCAAACACAAGTTTCACTTGGAAGAATTCAAGAATAGTTCTGAACAGAATGAAAGTAGAGGGCTCATCAAATCTGCATTTTAAGACCTCTCAGAACATGATTTCAGTAACATGCTTTACTCCGCAAAAGCCAAGACAGATAAAAGGAATGGCCCCAGGAACATTAGTGGCACTTTTGATTCCATATCCCTTCTTACTCACACAGATAATGTACACTACTTGTGTGATCTTGAGCATTTTACTTAACGTTTCTATGAGCTGATTTCATCATCTATGAAAGGGAAAGGCTTGCTCCCTTGCCAACCTCACAGGAATGTCTGTCATTCTGATTTTTATAAAGTACAAACTATTTTGAATTTCTGAACAATAGTCAGCATATTCTGAGCCTTATACCAGGGAAAGATACAATATCACAAACTCATGGAGAGGAGCTCCCTGTGGGACTCCCTTGGAGTTAGGATTAAAGCAAGTAAGATTCCTTAGTGTCCATAACATGATACCACAGGTATAGACGACTTGCTCTTCTGATCTAAAGGGAAGGCATTTAGCTCTTGTGTGGCCATAAAGTCAGCAACTGATAGTCTTCAAGAAGAGACAGAATAGCATGGTCCATGGAACAACTGTGTTACCAAAACCATAGATTTGTCCAACCAAAATGCTGTCTATCGGATGTAGATATGTACCAAAATGTAGGAGTCAATAGTCTTGCCTCTGCCACCCTGGTCTATAACTTATCTCACAATGAGTAGCGATTAAGTCAACTGTCTGAACCTAGCATTTCCATAACAGGTTGCGGGTCAAATGGGATAACATATGTGGAAAGACCTGACTTATGTTAGACTTTTAGTAAATAGCAGAATTTGAAAAATGTTTTATCTGATAATTTTATAGTATTTGTTATAGCGTTATCAACAGTGACAAGAGCAAAAGAAAAAAACAAAACCAGAAACAAAATGTATTCCAGAGAATGAGATAATAGCTGATTAAGTCTGGTACCCCAACACTACTGAATATCAGGCAGATAAAAAAAAATCACAGAAAATTGCATGAAGAAAAAGATATACAAATTCAGGTATTTTCCTTTCAGTTAGAATTAAAGAGATTTACAAAAGAAAACAAAAAGCAGAACAGTGTCACTATTTTTTGTTTGAAAATATGGATTTTTTCATTAAACATATTGTGTTAACAAGTATAGATTTATTATTATTTCAAAAAAATTAATACATAATTTGATAACAATTCAAGGATCAAAAAGAAGCTATAAATGTTATTAGGAAAAACAGCAATGACCTAAATAGAGATTTCACAAAAATAAAAGAAAATCCAAACTGTTAACTGTATTAAAAGATTTCTCAATCTAACTTTGGAAATGATATGAAACCAATTGTTTTTGCTACCAGTTATGAGGATTTCTAGAAAATTATTCTCAAATGAAATTAAACCTAATTAAAATCTAAAGATAAAGGGAAAATTTTTTTCCAGTTATTTAAACCAATGGCTACACTGACACTGAATGACAGATGTAGAATTTAAACATGTTGAAAAAGAAAGCCATTATCAGATCAGGTGGCAGGCTGATGGTCATGAGAATATATTACACCATCTGTAGACAATAGTTTATAATATTTTATCAGTAATGATTGCTGTGAAGATCAAAGAAAGATTTATAATGTAAAAGTTATTTGATAACTATATAAATGAGAAATCATAATTTGTTTCAGAATTACTTTTACCTAAAAATCTGAGCCTTGTGTGAGTACTTTGGGCTCATAATTACTGCAGATAAACTACAGAATAAATGTACTACAGATAAAATAGAGCAGGGAGAAAGAGAATCACCCAGCTTCTCAACTAGCTATGTAGTATGTAAGGCCCTGCAGGCAAGAAAGAAATGATTGTCTGATCAGAGGCTGCACAATGATATTCATAGCTATTCAACAATATATACAGCACATCCTCAGAGAAACATAATAGTGCAATATTAAATTCAGAGCACAAAGTTACAAAGAAGAAGAAATTTCAGGCAGAAATAAATGATAACCACATTGGGGCATCTTTGATCATAACTTTGGAAGATAGAGGGTTAAAGTGCCTTAAGATGTCACTTGTGCCTATATATTGTGACTGGCTAATTCATAGTTTTGGAAATCACAACTTGCAAACCTCCAAATACCTGGGGATATTCTCTGCCATTAATTTGGGTGTAGTACTCCCTTTGCAATAAGTAGGAAATCTAGGGAAGAATTAATGGCAGGGTAACGCTTTTATTCAGTAGACAATAGTGCCTTGTATAAGGAGGAGACAATTAATTGTACCATTGGTGTCTGTGCCAGAATTCCCAGGTCTATGCACAGAAACACTTATAAGCTAAAGAAAGTAATCAAAAGTAGCAAAAAGAAGGCACCAAAAATTCATTATTAACTAAAGCTTACCCAGTTGCCATGGACCAAAACCCCTCTGTAACTGAGCACATGCATATCCAGATACCTCAGACAACGCAGGGTAACACTTTTTTACCTGTGCAAAATGGATTTTAACATGATGCTGAATGTCTTTGTTTTTCTTTTCTAGAAACGCCCATACAAAGGTGTACCTATGGGTTTAGTAATTGAAAGATATTGTACTTCATTGGAAACAAAATTTCACTCTTCTCAAAAATCTATATCAGAAATCCACTTAAAAATGTTCCCATTTGTTTATGCATAGAACTTCTATTGTGTGTGGCTGTTTTTATAAAGGAAAAATCAGCTAATCCAATCTCCTATAATTACTCCTTATCTTGTACTATATCACTGACTTTCCCCGGGAGCTACACCTTAGGTATGACTAAGTAAGAGATATTAGCTTCAGAGATCAGAATCAGGGAATACTAAGACAAATTGAGATGGACTCTCTTTGTGTCTCTCCCTCACTTCTATTCAAACAGGAAATAGGATGCTTCCAATTTCACTGATTACCAGTTTCAGTATCAACTTATCAAGACAGTGATAGGCCCTTTACAAATGTCCCCCTAATGTTATTTTCTCAACAGAAGTAGAAGCTGACCTATAGTTCCTGGAGCTATTGTAAAGGAGCACATTGTATTTGCCTACTAACTCTTTTAGTCTTGCTAGCTGTCTGGTTAATTTACTGTAATTGAGACTTTACCTAAAGAACTCCAGTAGAAAGCTCAAAAGCTGATTTTCCTATGCTCTCTCAGAATTTGGATTCAATTATATTCAACATACCTAGTGCCTCATGTCAGTAAAGCTGATCCCAATGTTAAGACTAAATGTTCTTAAGAATCTCAAGGCAGGCACAGTGGAAAGCAGAATGGGTATGTCTGGTTATTTCTGCATACGATTCTGCACATGACCTCTTCATGCCTTCCAGTTAGAAGGTTGTACCCTTTCCAATGTGTAATCACTGTCACAGCTGTAAATTGAAAGACTTTTGAAAGTCTTTAAAAACTTAGAGGTTTTTAAAATGTCAATATTATTTTTATTACTAGATATGTTGGGCCTGTCTCAGTGTCCTGAAATAATCTGAATTCTCTCATCTAAAATGCTACAATAGGCTGCATCACAACTTCATATTCAAGAGGATGAGTATTCCTGAGCTGAAGAGTGATAACATAGACAAGAAAAGTTTTGTTCTCAAAATGGTGGGAGAAGATATGCGGAGGGAGGGAAAAGCACTTAATCTGCAACCAGGTGATTTGGATTTAAATCCTACTCTATTACTTTATTAGCTCCCATGTCAAGATTCAGTTTCTTCTTTAAAATACAAATGATTAAACTTAGCTCTCAGGGTTATTAGATTTTATTGAGATACAATATGTGAAGGTGTTTTGTAAATAGTTAAACAATACACAAATATTATGTCTCTATCTTTTTTTTTAAGTTTAGGTCTCATTATGATTTTATTTATTTTTTTATTTACTCCTGCATAATTACTTAAGGTCATTATTATACGTTTATTTTTGTTGTTGTTGTTAAATTCTTTTATTGGTACATTTTAGGTATACAACACAATTACATTTCTCATTGGGAATTGTACCTTTACATAATGCATCTTGGTTCTTATTTTTTCCCCATTCCTAGCCCTCCCTTCACCCCCTCCACCCTTCCCTATTTACAAAGACTTTATTTCCATTTTTTCCATTTCTCATCATTTTTCCTTTCCCTTCTTTCCTTTCCCCTGCCCCTCCCACTACCCCTACCCCTTTGGACCTTTTCTTCCTATTTTGCATTATCGATTATTCATTCTAGTCATTGGTACATTTTAGGTATACAATATAATGGCATTCATCATTGGAAATTTGCACCTTTACATAATCTCTCTTGGTTCTTATTTTTCACCCTTGCCCAGTCCTCCCTTCAACCCCTCCATTCCTCCCTATTTACAAAGATTTTGCTCCTATGGGATATGTCTCTATCTTTTATGGATTTGATAATGCTATTAAAAATTAGAAATTAAGGCCGTGAAGTCATAAAATGTCAAGACTAGAATATTTCTTGTTGATTGTCTTGTTTTAATCGAACCGCTTCATTTTATAAATGAGGCAAAGTCTATTCTATGTAACAATCATTTATTGAGCTTTACTGTGTATGACCCAGGCTCTCTGCTGAAGCTAAGGAAACACAGTTGATTAACAAGGATCCCTGGAGGAGTTAAGATCCAGGACAAGGAAGCATCTGACCAAGGTTTGCAGCTTGGGGTTTAAGAGCTAGAAATAAGATCAATAGAATCCTCATCTTCTGAGCTCCTGCTCAGGACACTCAGCTTTCACCACCTGTTTATTAAGGCTTTTCCACCTGCCTAAATCCACAGGAATTTATTTAAATTCTATTAACACTTTAAAAATACCAAGTAGTGACCCTTCAGACAAATGGCACTTGCTGCCTCAGATTAACCTGACTTCATTCAGATCACTTTGGATAAGACCTTCCTCTCATTAGGGTAGATGATATCTTTTTATTTTATTTATTTTTTGACATAACACATCTTACTTCTTTTCTCGTCCCCTTACCCGCCTTCCTCCTCCCTCCCTCCATCTCTTGGTTGCCTTCTGATATCTTCTGTCTTTGTTCAGTCCTTATTTTTTTCTGGGCTCTTCTTCCAGACACTAAAGATGCCTAAAGTTCTATACCAACCCCATCGCACTCCCTACATATAGTACACACACCTCCTTGCACCATATTTTTCAGTCACCTTACATACCATTGTATTCTTCCTTGATTTTGTACATACTTCTTAATTCCCAGAGGGCCTTTTCTCTACTTCATTATGTGGCATATTATTAATCTCTAAAGAAATGAATCCACAATGCTTTTCCAGACATACCAGACAGGGCTCACCTCTCAACATCCCAGAGTGCTTTGTTAAGGCCATTATTATTACCTTCACCATGGCATATCAAAATTATGTTTTTCTGTGTCTGACTTGTCCATTCATTTATTGGTTTAACAAACATTTATTGATTTTCTATTCTGTGCCCGTCATTCAACTGGCACGAGGGGCTCAGGAGTCAAAAATTAGAACCCTTGTCATTAAGGTGCTTAGAATTTGATTATTGACAGGAGAAAAGGTACTATATTGTGGAATTGCAAATACATTTGGGGGCACTATCTGACAAGCTGGAAACAAAAAAGCTGCAGACTTTCATTAAATAAGTATTAAAGATATAGGTGACATATATGTAATATATATTATATATCTGTATGTCAGCTATGACATTTTTGGGAGAGAAATTTCAAAATATTTACCTGTAACTCAGGCCTTTGTCTCTTGAATTCCAAAACTGTATATTCAGTACCTGCTAAGCATCTTCATTTGGAATTCCCATAAAAATTTTACCTGTCTAGAACTAAACTCATCACCGTTCATCCCCTTCCCCTCTTCCTCTATCTGATTTGTTCTGTGTTTTCAATCTTATTAAGGACATCCCCATATACCTAGTGTCTCCAACAAAAACCATAAAGTCACCCAGGATTCCTGCAACTCTTTGTTACTCATATCCAGTTGGTTACAATGACAGTGTCATCCTGGTGACTCTTCTTCATGTCACTATGAGTTTAATCTGCGTCCCTACCATTTCTTCACCAGTTTACTCCAATGTCCTTTAACCCGACTTTACTACCCCTTATCCCAACCTACACATGGGAAGACAGGCGGACGTTTTTGGAGATGCTTATCACAGATCATTTCACTCAGATATAAAAATTATTTTAGTCGCTGCTCATCACCTTTAGAATAAATTCTAATTTCTAGCATAATATTCTAAGGTCTCCTTATCTGACCCCTCTTACCTTTTTGCTCTCTATTTAACATTGGCTCCCTATCTTCCAGCCATATGGAAGTACTTTGATTCTCCTCAAGAAAGCACAATGTCACTTGGTCATATGGCTTTGACCTTAATTTTAAATTTAAATTTACTTCAATTCAATTCAAACTTTCAACCTTCCAGAGAGGTATAAGTGCCCCTTATACTCCTTTAGCATTCATGTTTATCATATTTTTCACCACCTGTCATGATTGTTGTTTAATTTGCTGTCTCAATATTTGTCTTCTTTGTTTTTCTTTCTGAGTTTTTCTTAACTTTGTTTCCCCTCTTAATCCCAAAGTCAAGTATATTTTAGGTACCCACTAAGAATGTGTTGAATAAATGAAAGAATGAATGCTATAAGAATAGGTAAATGTGAGATACTTAAAATTCTCAGCAACTTAGAGTGATCACATTAACAAGTTAATATAATACACCTGCATTGATCCTTACACTACTATAATTGATTTAGTTTCAGAAATAAACATTCACAATTTTCCCATACTGTGAAAATGGAAAATGAATATAGCATTTGGAAAAGTAAAAAATAAGTATTTGGCTTTTTTTTTTTGGTACCAGGGATTGAACTCAGGTCCTTGTGCTTGCGCAGCAGGCGGCGAAACCACCGAGCTAAATCCCAGGCCCCAAGGCAAGTATTTGGTACAGTAAAAAAAAAATTTTTAAATGGCAACAGATTTGATCAAATATAAATTAAAATGTTTCTTTCTCGGTTCTCAGCTTATAAAAAAAAAAGTTGAACATGGCATATGCCTGTAATCGCAACTGCTTGAGAGGCTGAAAGTGGGAGGATTAAAAGTTGGAAGCCAGACTGAGCAAGTTAGTGAGATAATGTATCAAAAAAATTTTTAAGTACAAGAGGGCTTGGGGTATAGTTCAGTGGTTGAATGTTTACCTAACATGCATGAGGTCTTAGGTCCAATCCCCAGTACCACACACACACAAATGCACACACACACAGAGACATACAGGAATAGCTTTACAGTGAGAAAATTCCACTGAAGGGTCAGCAAACTTCTCTGAAAAGGACTACATATTATTTTTGTGATATATTCTTTGTTTTTTTAACACAACTTTTAAAAAATGTAAAACCAAAGGTCATGAATAGCCTGTTCTAGAAAGACTTGGCCTGTAGGCTATGGTCTTTAGACTCCATTCTATATAATTATTAATTATTAAACCTACATAAAGAAAACAATCTAGAACAAAGTTCCCTAAAGATAATGCTGTGGATGAATTTATAATTTTAGGCTCCTCAAACTACTACCGGAAGCAATTTTATCAGCCTTCTGAGTGATAACAGAGCTGAGGGAAGTACATGAATCTAAAGAATCCTAATCATCTTCCAGCTCGGGGGTTTATCTGGTGAATGTAAGAGGGGCTTCAAGTCTAACTGGTACAGCTATTGGAAGACGAGAAAGTAGCTTGAGGAGTCCAACAATTATTTATTTAACTAACTCCTTCTACATAAAGCTGACCTTCCATCATTCATGATCTTTCACATCCAGCTCTCACCTTTGACATTCTACCAATAAACTTATGTTCCTCCTCATCTTATTTTTCTACATTTTACTTCAAGCATTTTGAATGTGCTACTTGTAGAATTTAGATTCTAAGAAGTAGTGATGGTGTTGCTGTCAAAATTAGGAAAATATTATTGAGGATCCTGGCTATGTGACAAAATCCAGCCAGACCCCACCGAGGGTTTCTTAAAACCACAGAAAGTGACAATGATCAAAAAGAGAAAGTGTAGATCTGAGATAAGGAAGGAAGAAGAGGACTCATAGATACAAGAAGAGAATCTATCAGTTAGTTCTCAGAGCTTTGGGAAGAAATTTTAAGTTCATATTGAGGGAATGAAGCTAGAGTTTAAGGACTGAGAGTTTCAGAAACAGATTGGAGAAATGAACAGTCAAGCTGAGGAACTGACAAAGTACCAGACCAAAGCTATCAACAATTCCAGAGCTTACTGAAGTGTGTATGGAGGAACTAGACAGACACAGCACTCATCCAGGAAGTCTCCCTAAAGGGAACCTGGAAATCCAAGCCAGAAAGATGACTTTTCTGGGAAGAGCTGGGCTCTTTCCTTCAAACCTGTAGGAACACTATACTTTTAACTCACTTTTAATAATAATAATTAAATTTAAAAGTGGTTTCAATTTTCTTCCACTTTCCCCCCAAATCCCAACTTCAATTATTGGTGAGATAGAGTATCTAAAAGTTGAGACAATTCTAGTCCAACACTTTAATCATCTCGTAAATCCTCACCTTACTGACAATAAGGTATTCACACCATAGTTTTTAAATGTATGGATGGAGATGCTCATGATAGAAGGGAAGGTATTAGAAAATCAAACAAAAGGAAAAATCCTTTCTTTGTGAGTTCTAGCTTGTACCTAGTTAGCACTATGACTGTCAGCAGATTACTAAACTTCAGTTTCCTCTCATATAACATAAAGGAGTTCAGCCAGAGCATGCTTCCAAAGTTTAATAAGAATATAAATCACTGTGATCAGGGGTGAGGTTCTGCATTGCTAACAGGTCAGATGAAGCTGATGCTATTCACCTGTGAACCACATTTTGAGTAACAAGTAACTCAGTGATTTCTGGGAATTCTTGTAGATCAAAAATCTAACCATGTATTAAATTTCATGATGACAGAATAAACTAATTGCCCTCACACACAAAAGCTATATTCGTCACTTAGTACAGGCTTAGACATTATCAGTTCCTTCAACAAGTATGCATTGCAATTCCTGTTCTCATAGAGTAAGACAAATAATCTGTTTATGTTTTCACTTTGGCTTTTTGACAACCACTTGTCAGCTAAATTCCTTACTGTGGTGGCTCTCAAAATTTGGTGTCCACCGGTATCATTTAGAAGGTTTATAGAAATAAGATATTCATGTTTCTCCCACATCGCCTTTACCAAATTTCTGATCCATTTCCTCTGGGGTACAAAAGTATACAAGATGTTGCATTTCATACAACTTCCCAAATGATTATGTGGCTAATTTCTTCACAGAAATTCAGGAAAGTTAATTGTTGGTTGGAATATATTTGTCCAGATGATTTCTTTATTTTTCAGCCTACTGTTTGGCCTGTTTATATGTTTAGGAAGAATGCTGAACCTGCAATATAAAGTGCTGGATGAAGTTCTGGTTTTGACTTTACCAGCTTTGAAATCATAAGCAAATCTCATACTCACCAAGTCTCTTTCTTCTTCTTAAAAGTGAGGCTATGAATTTCCTTAGATTTACTATTGAGTTCTGGAATCAGAACTAGATTTTGAATTCCAAATTCTACTGTTTATTAACTCAAAAACATTGATTTATTTCTTAACCTCTTTTACCTGTTTTATCATCCATAAAATGGACTGATAATACCACCCTTGCAGTTTGTTTCAACAAGAGGTCCTCTATTCATGCACATGTCAAATAGTAGTCTCAACCAATTACCATTATTAAGCATTTTTGAGTTCTTGGTTTTATAGACATGTATTTTCTGACAAGATACAATCAAAGACACAGTCCTATGGCATTCCACTAATACTACTGTTTCAATCCCATTATACTCAATTAGTCTTTTTTTTAGTCACACTTCAAAATTTTATTGTTCCACATTGTCTCATCTTTTTTGGAAGTATATTATGTGAATTATTGTCAAATATCTTAAAGAAATCACAAGTATATTTTTATTTTTAATTGTCACATAGTATTATACAGATTTATGATGTTCGTGTGACGTTTCAAGATTTATGTACAATGTAAAATGTTCAAATCAAGGTAATTGGCTGTTATCCCAGACATATATGACTACTTTGTACAGGGAATATTCAAAATATTTTATTAGCTTTTTTTGAATATTCAACTAATTGAATAGTAAACCTGCTATATTAAAAAGCTATTCTTTCAACTCTACCCATGATCCCATTAACCATTCTCTGCATCCCCCTCTCTCATACCCTTCCTAGGCTCTGAGAATGTCTCTTGTACTCTCTAATTTTACAAGATCAACTTTTTTAGCATCAAACATAATGGTTAGGGTAAATTGTATTTTCATTTAACATCATGACCACCAGTTCCATCCATGTTGCTTCAAATAACAGAATTGAATTATTTTTATGGCCAATATTTGTACTATCATGTATAAATTTTTATCACAGTTTATGCATTCATCAGTGGATGAATACACTTGTTGACTCCCTATGTTAGCTACTGTGACTAGTTCTGCAATAAATGTACAAGTGCAGATACCAATTGCCAATATATCAATTACTCTCTCCTTTTTTTTGGATTATAACCCACAGTAGGATTTCTGGAGTATATAGAAGTTCCATTTCTAGTTTTTTAAAGGCATCTCCATACTATTTTGCATAATGGCTATAATAATTTATGTTCCCATGAATACAGCACGAGAGTTCCTTTTTCTCCATATACCTACCAGAATTTACTTTTTGTCTTTTTGTTAATAGCTATTCTAACCTGAGTGAGATGATATTTTATTTTGGTTCTGATATTAAGTTACCTGGTGATTAGTGCTATTGGTCACTTTTTCATGTATTTTTATTATATTATTACTTGTATTGGCAGATTTGAGGTATACAATATGATGACATTCATCATTGGGAATTTGCAACTTCATATATTCTATCTTGGTTCTTATTTGTTCCCCATGCCCTACCTTCCCTTCAACCCCACCATCCCTCCCTATTTACAAAGACTTAGTTTCAATTGTTTTCATTTTCTCATATTAATTCCATTTCCTTCATTCCTTTCCCTTACCCCTCCAACTTTCCTTTTGCAGGAAAAGGAAACACACACTCTTTCACATTATCTATTTTACCTTTTAGTCCTTATTTACACTTTCAGGTTCTCACACCAGAGAAACTATTCAGTATTTACATATATGTGTCCTATTATTTTTCACTTAACAGAATTGCCTCAATGTGCATCCACTTATCTATAAATGTCTCTAATTTCTTGCTCTTTATGGCTGAGTAGTACTCCATTTTATTAGAAAACCACATTTTCTTGATCCAGTCTCCAGTTGATGGGCATTTGGGCTGTTTCCAAGTTTTTGCTGTCACAAACTGTGCTTCTATGAACATGGGTGTACATATATCACTGAGGTATGATTTTTTTAATTCTTTAGGGAAGATAATCAGCAGGGGAATAGCTGGGTCAAATGGGACTTCCAATCCTAGTTCTTTGAGGTATCTCCCTACTGATTTCCACAGTGGTTGCACCAGTCTACACCCCCATCAACAGTGGAGCAGTGTTCCTCTTTCCCCACAGCCCTGCCAGCATTTGTTATTGGTTGATATCATGATAGGAGCCATTCTTTCTGGGGAGAAGTAGAATCTCAGCATTGTGTTCATTTGCATCTCTCCAGTGATCAGTGATGTTCAACATTTTCTCATGTATTTATTTGCTATTTCTACTTCTTTGTCCAAGAAATTTCTGTTCATTTCAGATACCCATGGATTAGATCTTTAAATTTGGGAAGTCTGACTTTTTAAAGCTCTCTATATATTCTAAATAGTAGACCTTTGTCTGAGGAACAACAGGTGAAAAATTTTCCCACATTGTGGTTGTCTCTTCACTCTGTTGATGGTTTCTCTTGCTGTGCAGAAGCTTTTTAATAAGAAGAGATCCCACTTGTTGATTGTTTATGATAGTTCACATGCTACTGAGGTTTTGTTCATAAAACCTTTTCCTACACCAATGTCTTCCAGAGCTCTACCTAACCTCTCTTCCAGCCAGTTTAGTGTTTCTGTTTTAATATTTAGGTCTTTAATCCATTTCCATTTTAGTTTAGTGCATTGTGAGAGATACAAGTCTAGTTTTAATCTTTGGCAAGTTGAAACTCAGTTTTTCCAGAACCATTTATTAAAGAGGCTATCTTTCCTCCAGTGATGGTGCTTGGCTCCTTTGTCAAAGATGAAATGGCTGAGTGTATCTATAGTTGTGTCTGTATCTTCTAATCTGTTCAACTAGTCCTCAGGTCTGTTTCTTTGCCAGTACCATGCTGTTTTTATCACAGTAGCTTTGTAGTACAGTTTCAAGTTGGGGATTGTGATACCCCCTATCTTGTCTTTATTGCCTAGAATTGCTTTTGCTATTCTAGCTCTCTTCTTGTTCCAAATGAATTTTTGGATTGTTTTCTCAAGATCTGTGAAGAATGCTGCTGGAATTTCAATTGAGATTGCATTGAATCTATATAGCAGTTTTGGAAGTATGGCCATTTTCACCGTGTTGGTTCTTCAGGAGCAAAGGATGTCTTTCTATTTTCTGATATCATCTTCAATCTTTCTTTTCAGAGTGCTATAGTTTTCACAGTAGTTCTTTGACTTCTTTTGTTAGGTTGATTCCTATATATTTCAGTTTTTTGGATGTTATTATGAAAGGAATTGTTTGCGCCATTTCTTTCTCAGGGAGTCTGTTGTTCATGTATAGGAAGGCTATTGATGTTTGTGTATTGACCTTGTATCCAGGTACTACTTAATTTGGTTATCAAGTCTAGAAGGCTTCTGGTGGAGTTCTTGGGGTCTTCTATATATAGTATCATGTATTCTCCAAATAATGACAATTTGACTTCTTCATTTCCTATCCTTATTCCTTTTATTTCTTTCTCTTGTCTCATTGCTGTGCCTAATGTTTCCAGAACTATATTGAACAACAGTGGTGATGGTGGACATCCTTATCTTGTTGCTGATTTTAGTGCGAAGGATTTCAGTTTTTGACCATTAAGTATGACATTGGCTGTTGGTTTTTCATAGATGGCTTTTATCAGATTGAGGTAGAGATGGGCTAATCCAATATTTGTAGGGTTTTGATCATGAATGCATGTTAGATTTTGTTGAACACTTTTTCTGCGTCTATTGAGGTGGTAATATGGTTTTTGCAGTTGGCTGTATTAATATACTGTACTACATTTATTGATTTGCATTTGTTGAACCATCCCTGCATCCCTGGGATGAATCCCACTTGGTCGAGGTGGATAATCTTCTTGATGATCTTCTGCATTCTATTTGCAAGAATTTTTTTTTGGTATGTCCTTTTATTGGTACATTTTAGGCGTACAGTATAATGACATTCATCATTGGAAATATGTACCTTTACATATGCTCTTGGTTCTTATTTTTACCCCTTCCCCTGCCCTCCCTTCAACTCCTCCATCCCTCCCTATTTACAAAGAATTTGCTTCCTTTTTTTCATTTTCTCATATTAATCCATTCCCTTCTTTCCTTTCACTTACACCTCCCACTTCCCCTTCGCACTTTTTCTTCCTATTTCACATTATCTATTATACCTTTTAGTCCTTATTTACACTTTCAATTTCTCACAATAGAGAAATTATTCAGTATTTACACATGTGTCCTACTTATTTCATTTAAGAGTATCGCCTCAATGTGAAACCATTTAGGAATAAGTGTCTCTAATTTCTCATTTTTGATGGCTGAGTAGTACTACATTTTATTTTTTTAAAAAACATTTTCTTTATCCAGTCCCCAGTTGATGGGCATTTGGGCTGTTTCCAAGTATTAGCTATTACAAACTGTGCAAGTATGAAGAGGGGTGCACATTTATCACTGTGGTATGATTCTTTTAATTCTTTGGGGAAGATACCCAGTAGAGGAATAGCTGGGTCAAATGGGACTTCCAGTCCTAGTTCT
>NW_004624810.1:6593583-6611384 GCF_000247695.1 Heterocephalus glaber | reverse complement strand
GGAGGGAGGGACAGATGGGAAGAAGGATAGGGGAAGGTTAGTAGTGTGGCCAGAGGACACAGGTGAGAAGGGAAAAGAGAATAATAGGAAAATAAAGAACTCTGAATGAGGACCAAAACAGGGACAAAAAGGGAAGATGAACAATGTGGGAGAGCAATAGAGTGAGTGTAAGAGAGAGAGAAAGAAAAGAGAAAAGAAAGAAGAGAAGAAAAGAAAAAAAAAGAAGAGCAAAACAAATGTTTGCAAAGAGTAGGAAAAAATTAAAGATAAGAGGAGCAAAGGAAAAGAAAAGAGAAAAAAACAAACTAATAATACTAATTTTGGGAATAAAAAATGACAATGAAGGTGAAGGGCCTCTTTCAGGGCATGTCTCTGCTGTCACAATAGACAACGTGGTAGCAGTGTGCAGATATAAATCAATGAGTCTCAGCAAGCTCGTTGCAGACCCTTGAGATCCAGGCAGATTTCTGGCTGCAAGTCCCAAGTTGAGCTCCCTGTCCTCCTGTAGGGTTGAACTCTGCAGAGTTGTATTGCAGGTTCCAGCTGCCATTCCCCTGAAGTTAGTCCTGGTCCTGATGGGAGGTGAAGATGACTTCAACTTACCCAGTACAGTGGTCTGGTGGTCCGGTGTCCTCTGTGTCTTTGTAGTGTGGAACCAGGTGGCTGTACAGAGAAGAGGCCAGAGGAATGGGTGGGGGGTCGGGGGGGACGGTGTCCAGTGGATTGCTTCCAGGGCATAAGCTGATTTGGCATGTTCTGCGCAACTTGCAACCTTGGTATGGTGTCTGCAGATGGATCTTGCTTCTTGACCCATTCTTCCAGTCTGTTTCTTTTGATTTGTGAATTGAGACCATTAACATTTATGTATAACTGATATGTATTGATTTATCCTTGTCATGACTTTTCCTTTCTGTTGGATTCTCCCCCTTTGCATTTAATTTCTTGTTGTACCTGATGGATTCATTTTGCTGGGTTTCCTGGGGGTGTGATCCTCATTTTCTTTTCCTAGGATATTGTTTTAAATTCTTTGGAGTCCTGGTTTGGTATTCATGAAGTTCCTAAAGTGCTCTTTGTCATCAAAGTATTTTATTTCTCCATCAGTTTTGAAGGATAGTTTTGCAGGGTACATCAATATGGGTTGGAAGTTGTTTTCTCTTAGGGCCTGAAATATATCACTCCAAGCTCTTCTTGCCTTGAGGGTTTGCATTGAGAAGTCTGCTGTGATTCTGATGGGATTTCCTTTGTATGAGATTTGATGATTTTATGTAATTGCATGTAAAATTTTGTTCTTCTGTTGGGTTTCTGGAATCTTAACTATTATATGCCTATGTGCAGATTTTTTTTATCATGTCTAGTTGGGAGTCCTGTATGCCTCACTCATCTGTGTGTCAAGTTCTTTTCCCCTACTTGGAAAGTTTACTGCCATTACTTCTGTGAACAGTTTTTTATGTCATCTGCACTCTCTCCTGTTTCTTCATTGACTCCAATTAGTCCTATGTTATTCTTCTTTGCATTGTCTAGCAGCTGCTGGTTTAATTTCTCATGGTCCCTTACTATTTTTGAGAAATTTTTCTTTTCCTGGTCACTACTTACAATCCTATCATCTATATCTGAAATTCTGTCCTCACATTGGCTCATTCTGCTGTGTAAACTTTAAATGGAGTTTTTAATCTCCTGGACATCTGTTTACATCTGTTTTATGGATTTCATTTGTTTCCTATGTTGTGATTCCATCATGTTTCTCAGCTCCTCTATTTTTTTATCTGTGTCTGCTCTAGATTTATTCATCATGTCTTGGACTATGGGCACAATGTCTGTTGTTATCTGAGAAATTATTTCTGATTTCATTTTTTCCAGATCCTTTTTCCTTGTCAGTTTAGGGATTCTAGGTGGCTGAGTATCAGAGTGTTCCATCTTGTTTTTCTTTGGGGTTGCCTTAGGTGATCTGGAAGTCTGGTTTTGAGACTTATTTACCTTTCTTCTCATTTCAACAGATGCAGCTTGCTGTGCCTTTGTTGAGGCAACTTTTTTCTCACTCAGTGGTCTGCAATTCTCAGCAAGCCACTGTGCAACCTTTTCCCTGCTGCTCACCAGTGTACCAATTCCTGGGTTCAGAATGGTTGCATTCTGGGTCCCTGAGCTGACCTGTTGCCTGGGTGTGCTTCTGACTGGAACCTGTACCCAGCTTGGATAGTATCTAGGTGTGCCTCTGGCAAGGGCCTGCCCCCTATATAGCTGTTGTCTTGGAGGTCCTTTGGCTGGGAGCTGTGCACCCCAGACCCTCCTGTCTGAACAGGCTTCTATGTAGGGTCTCCATGCACTTACTAATGGCATTGGGTGGGCCTCTGGCTGATGCTTGTGCACCTGTGCAGCTCTTTTCTGGGCCCCCTTTGGCTTGGGCCTGTGTGCTCAAGCCACTGGTGTCTGGGTGGCCCCGTTTGGATCTGCCTACAGCCACATGGCTCTGGTCCACACTGCTACTCACTGGGATCTGTGCACCCTTGCCCATGGTATGGGGTGGGCCCCTGGCTCACTTTTTCATATGTTTATTGGACATTTCAATTGCATTTTTATACATGAATAATGAAACCATCAAAAAACAAATCATGGAAGCAATCCCACTCACATTAACTACAAAAGAAAAAAAACTAAGAACAAATTTAAACAAGGAAATAAATGATCTCTACAATAAAAATTACAAAACATTAATGAGAGCGGTGGCAGCAGCAGGAGAAGAAGGAGGAGGAGGAGGAGGAGGAGCAGGAGGAGGAGCAGGAGGAGGAGGAGGAGGAGGAGGAGGAAAGGAAGGAACAAATGAAGGAAGGAAAGAAGGCATCTATTTCATGTTCATAGATTGTAAGAATTAATATTGGTAAAATACCCAAACTACTCAAATAAATCTACACATTCAATACAATTCCTTTCAAAATACCAATGGCATTTTTCATAGAAATAGAAAAATATTTCTAAAATCTATAAGGAACCACAAAAGATCCTGGATAACCAAATTATTCCTAAGCAAAAACAACAAAGTTAGAGTATTACAATTCCTGACCTAAGACCAGGCTAAAAAGCTATAGAATCAAAACAGCATAGTAAAACAGAAAATTTAGAAATTAATCTATGTATTTATACCCAACTGACTTTCAATGGAGGCATACACTGAAGAAAGGAAAGCAATTCTAGAGAATGAAAAGCATGTAGAACTTTTCTCCCAACCCAAAACTAAGTTGAGCCTCTACTAGACAAAAGTATGGCCATCTAGTGAGTGCCAGTTTGTGTGAATAGTCAGGTGGCCAAAAGACAATGCCAAGGTTATAGGGGCTGGGAGGCAGGGTGGAATTACTTGCCACCAAGCTTTCCAAAATGAGTTGAGCAAACCCTATACTTGAGAAGACTCGGGCCCCTTCGAAAAGAGTCAACTTGATTAATTACGATCATAAAGGTATCCTAGCCAAGAAGAGTTGAGTTCTTTAGTGGAATTCTGGAATCATCAGAAGTCTCTGTTAAAAAGAGAAGCCTATTTCAAAGGAATCTAGAAATGTATACAGAATCCAGAGACCTTGGGACCAACAATTATGCCAGTGGTAAATATCAGCACAAAGCTTGGGAGTCACCCTGTCTCTGAATCCATTGCTCTTCCACCTATTTCGCATCATCTCTTCCTCATAGTGGCCCTTCTTCTAAACACCCTTAGTCTTCCCTCAAACTTGTTTCACTCAACTCTCCATTGCTCTCCTCCTATCTACCCTCCAGGCTGAGGGTGAGACTAAGCTCTTGAGGACCTACACTATTGTTTCTAATATCCTGTTACTTCTGCTTCCCATCCCATTTCAAGAAACAGGGATCAAAATAATTATGAAATTACACACCCACTTATAATTCCACTTATCTTAGAGATCTTGATATATGCAAAAGTAGTTTCAAAACAGTTTGAATTGAAAACATAAAAGGCAATTTAAAAGGTAGCTGACACTGTTTCTGATTTTCCCTACTGTTTTTGTTTTGTTTTTAATAAACTCTAGAGGAAAAAAATAAGAAAGACATATAAATACACATAGAGGGAAGTAAAGGGAAGGAAATTTGAAACGAGAGCTCTGCAAGCTATCAAGGTGGCAGAACTCAGAAAACTCCCTACTACATATACACCTTTGGCCCTCGAATAGGGATCCTCAGACACATGCTTATCCCTGTATAGGCAAAAGGGAAAAAAAGGTGCCTTGTAATGGGGGTAGGATACTTTGTAAAGGATAAATCTCAATGTAAAGGTGACATAAAATGAACAATAAGGAAGTATATGTGCTTCCCCAGCCCAAAGGAAACTATGACAATAAATGTATTTCCCAGGCACTCCCTCCCACCAAAAATTCAAATCTATAACTACTAAATAAATTGAGATTAATTGAATTAGATTTATGTGTATATTTTTTAAATACTAGCACCTTTAAAGGACATTTAAGGTTTTGTTTGCACCTTTTAATGAGAAGAATAAAGCTACAGCACACATTATGTAAGTATCTGGCATCTATATACAAAAATAAATAATTTTACACCGAAGGCATGAGTTTACCCCTTTTGAAAAGCTAGAAGGCATGGTCTCTTGACTCTCTTGCAAAAATTCCAAATTAAAATTATAAAGAAAATTGCAATATATGGGCTTTACTACCATGAAAGTTCAAAAGCAATTTTCAATTTTTCATAACTTCATTTTAATACATATATTTCCTCAAATTACCCGAGAGAGCTTTTTGTGCTGCATGCTAGGCACATTCAAAGTTTAAATGCAAAGTTCACTAATTTTGAGTCTAGGTTAGGAGAGAGGGGGAGGGCAGGGATTTTGAAATTGCTTTTGTAGCAGAAAAAAACCCTGCATTTTAAAGACTTCCCTTGACCATGTTCTTTCTTCGCTTACCTGTCCACAGTGTCTCACTAAAATTGAGTTCAGACCAATTAAAGCAGCCTTAATGTGACTCAAAGTAAAAGATGATGTTTTCACACAGACTGAAGGAAATTGAAGCCTATTCTATACTGTGAGCTTGAAGAATTAGGCCAACATTTTGTCATTCCTGATTATAAGAGTTAATTCTTCATTAACTAAAGGAAAAGTCCTACTTTTTTTTTTTTTTTTACTATTTGATATCTCTCCTCCCCCTTGCTTCTCACTCTCCTGCCCTCTTATGAATCTCACCAAAAGAACAATTTTTCTTCCAGAATCCACAATGTCACACACAATAGAAAAGTAAACAAAAGAAAGTAGCCAATCACTCAGCATTTCAGAATCTACATACATACACATATGCATATGCAGTGCGATCAATATATATGGTGAATGATGCCACTGAGTGACATCTAACAGAAAGATAGAAATCTTCCATATGAGAAGTGGTTTGTTGAACCTTATAACAGTACATGACAAGTTTCAACTTGTTGGGTGCAATCAGTCGGTTGTATGCTACAGTTGAAAGACGGTGTGTTTTAAAGTGTGCCATAAACCACGGATCATGAACAATGCATTTCGAACATGCAACTTCTGATTGCAGCTTTTCAAGGAATGTCATCATGGAAGATGAAACTTGTGTTTATGGTTATGATCCTGAGACTGAGATTCAGAGTTCTCAAAGAAAATCGTCAGTTCTCCTCACGTGAAAACACATCAATTGAGATTTAACAATAAGATAATGATTGTTTTTTGCCCTTGATGGACTTGTGCAAGCTGAGTTTGTAGCCAGGAACTTTACAGTGAAATCTGAATATTTTAAGGGCTTATAACTTAAGAAATCATGTGAGTAGGAAATGGCCAGAAAAATAAGCAAATGATTACATCCTCCATCATGACAACACTCTGTGACACTCATTGCTTTTAGTGCAGCAATTCCTCTCAAATAAAAACATTATGGCATGTCCTGATCCACCTTATTCACCAGATCTGGCACCATGAGACTTCTGGCTCTTCTTAAAATGGCCATGAAAGATTCGTGTTGTGAATCAATTTAGGACATCGAGGCAGCCACAAATGCACAATTAAAGACACTCATGAGAAAGGACTTTCAAAACAGCTTCAGAAAGTACCAGTAACCATGGGATAAGCACATATAAAGTAACAGGAATTAATAGCAATGTGTCTTTTACTGTAATAAATACTTTATAAAACATTCACAGTATGCTTTGATCATGCTTGCACATGCTTACAAAAGACTCTCAAACATTCATCATGATTAATAGAGAAAAGTGGTTCCAAGCACTTTCTAATATTTAAATCTTAAATAAAAGACCTGAGTGGCACAGTCCTTGGTAAAGGGGAGTCTGCTCATTTTGCTGAGACATTCTCTAGTATTCAAAAGAACAGCCTCACCTAGAGCTGTGCCAGGGGATTTAGAAAGTTTGGCAAAGAATTTCCTAGCACACCAGCTGCTATGGCCCTTCAGGACCCCCATAAATTGACATAGCCTAATCCCAGCAGTCATTAGATGGACTGATTATGCAGGAATCCTGTTGTCTAATACACTATCTTTAAAAATTAACAATGCCAATTGTAAAAGAAAAAAAGACTGCAAAAGTTATTTATGAATAGTATGAGAGCATGGATATTCCTTGCATTTTTCCATAACCTCCAATTCAGAAGTACTTCACAGAATTATAAATGAAGGAATAGCTTATGCCATGTTCATGTACTTGGAAAGTTAGAATGATGTGGGAGGAGGCAAATTCCAGATTATATCAGTAACATTTGTTTTAGACTCTGAGTCCTTTATAAGGAATACCTCACTTACCTTTTGAGATTTAGATGACTGTTAGGAGCATTAAATATTAAAATGAGCTTTTTAAATGCATGTGAGACAGAGAGAAGCAACCCTTTATGTTTTATGTAGGATCTGTATAACATATTCAGATTATCTATTATAATATCTACATATACAATTTGGTTATAAAAATATGCAACACAGGCAGGTTTGGACAATCACTCATGTAGAGTCTCATTCTCTCCTTAGGGGTAAATGGTAAGGGACATGGGAGAAGAAGATTTCCTGCCCTCATTATTGGAGGAGAGAGTTTCTGCTCTTGAAAGAGGATCAGCTTTGTTTTGACTTGACTCCAGCTCTGCTGGAGTTCAATTCTATAACTTCTCTTTCTATTTTCCCTAGTGAGTAACACATTCTGAGGTAGAGCTGGGACAGGACAGAATTGAAGCATTTTCAGTCACAGATGATCTTTCATCATGCAAAGATGAAGAGAAAAAGCAAAGACTTTCTTCCCATCAACAAATGAAGATAAGTAAAGTACAGTAATTGGAGACTACGAAGCAGTGCAAAAGGATTTACAGAGTGGGACACTGATCTATAAGAGCAAATCAATGAATGTCTTTAAAATACACATCCACAACTATACAAATAAGAATACAGTAAGACAGGTGATGTTTTCCCTATTTTACAGATTTGGCAGGACAAGAACAAGGCCTGCTTATGCTTGGAATCTCTGAAAGAGTCTCATGGCCTGATTGTGTTGCCTTGAGCAAGTGAACAAGCTAGAGCAGTGATAGCAAAACTTTTAGGGCTTTCCCCAGGTCCTGATGGCTTCACTGCTGAATTCTACAAGACACTTAGAGAATAACTACTGCCACTACTGTTTAAACTCTTCAATGGAATTGAAAGGGAAGCAATACTCCCAAGTTCATTCCTAGAAGTAAGCATTACCTTGATCCAAAAGCAAAGAAAGACCCAACTGAAAAAAAGAACTATAGGCTAATCTCCTGAATAAAGATAGATACAAAAATCTTAAATAAGATACTGGCAAACAGAATGGAGAAGATCATCAAGAAGATTGTCCACCCTGACCAAGTGGAATTCATCCCAGGGATGCAGGAATACACAAATCAATAAATGTAATACACTATATTAACAGAGCCAAGGACAAAAACTATATGATCATCTCAATAGATGCAGAAAATGCATGCCACAAAATCCAACACCCATTCATGATAAAAATCCTACAGAAAATTAGAATAGATGGTCTTTATCTCAATCTGATAAAAACCATCTATGAAAAACCAACAGCCAATATCATACTAAATTGTCAAAAACTGAAATCCTTCACACTAAAATCAGGAACAAGAGAAGGATATCCACTATCACCACTCCTGTTCAATATAGTTCTGGGAATATTAGCCACATCAATTAGACAAGAGAAAGAAATAAAAGGACTAAAAATAGGAAATGAAGAATTTAAATTGTCATTATTTGCAGATGACATGATACTCCATATAGAAGACCCCAAGAACCACACCAAAAGTCTTCTAGACTTAATAACCGTATTCAGCAGAGTAACAGGATACAAGGTCAATACACAAAAAATCAATAGCCTTCCTGTTCACAAACAATGTCCTCACTGAGAGAGGAACTAGAGAAACAACTCCTTTCACAGTAGCACCCCAAAAAATGAAGTACCTAGGACTCAATCTAATGAAAGAAATCAAAGACGTCTACTCTGAAAACTGCAGCACTCTGAAAAAAGAGATCGAAGAGGATATTAGAAAATGGAAAGACATCCCTTGCTTCTGGGTAGGAAAAACCAATATAGTGAAAATGGCCATACTTCCAAAACTGCTATACAGATTCAGTGCAATCCCAATTGAAATTCCAACAGCATATTTCACAGAACTTGAGAAAACAACCCGAAAAATTCATTTAAAACCAGAAGAGATCTAGAATAGCAAAAGTAATTCTAAGCAACAATCACAAGGTAGGGGGTACCACAATCCCCAACTTGAACTATCCTACAAAGCTACTTTGATAAATACAGCATGGGACTGGCAAAGAAACAGAGGACCAACGGAACAGATTAGAAGATGCAGAAACTACTCTAGACACGCTCAGCCACCTCATCTTTGACAAAGGAGCCAAACACCCTCACTGGAGGAAAGAGCATCTTTAATAAATGGTGCTGGAAAAATTGGGTTTCAACTTGCCAAAGATTAAAACTAGACCTATATCTCTCACCACACACTAAACCAAAATTGAAATAGATCAAAGATCTAAACATTAAAGCAAAAACACTAAACCTGCTGGAAGAGAGGTTAGGTAGAACTCTTGAAAACATTGGCATGGGAAAGACTTCATGAACAAAACCTCAGTCACACATAAACTAGCACAAAGAATCTGCACAGCAAGCAAAAGCATCAACAGAGTGAAAAGACAACACACAAAGTTGCAAAAAATTTTTACCAGCTGTTCCTCAGACAAAGGTCTACTATCTTGAATCTATAAAGAAATTTAAAAAATCAGACCTCCCAAACTTAAAGACCCAATCCAAAAATGGGCATCTGAAATGAACAGACATTTCTCAGACAAAGAAATAGAAACAGCAAATAAACATATGAAAAATGTTCAACATCACAGATTATTCAAGAGATACAAATGAAAACAATCCTGAGATTCCACCTCACTCCAGAAAGAATAGCTGCTATCAAGAAATCAATAACAAATGCTTATGGGGATGTGGGGAAAAGGAACCCTTCTCCACTGTTGGTGGGAGTGTAGACTGGTGCAACTGCTGTGGAAATAAGTATGGAAATACCTCAAAAAGGCAGGATTAGAGCCATTTGACCCAGCTATTCCCCTGCTGGGGATCTTCCCTAAAGTATTAAAAGCATCATACCACAACAATATATGTGAACCCATGTTCAAAGCAGCACAGTTTGTAATAGCTAAAGCTTGGAAACAGCCCAAGTGCCCATCATCAACTGGACACTGGATAAAGAAAATGTGTATTTTTAATAAAATGGAGTACTATTCAGACATAAAGAATGAGAAATGAGAGACATTTATAGTTAAATGGATGCACATTGAGGCCATACTCTTTTTTTTTCACATTTTCATTTTTTAATGAGTTTAAAGTCTGTAGTATTGGGAACAATGTTTAATACTTGGAGGAGACACAAATTCAAGGTGATAAAAATATTAAATAGAAGATAAGGAACATGCTTCTCAGTGTATCAACATGTGACTCAGAGGCGGGGGATTTAGCTCAGTAGTTCCACCACCTGCCTCGAAAGCACAAGGACCTGAGTTCAATCCCCGGTACCAAAAAAAATTTGACTCAAAAAAGAAGTATAAACATAAAAATATTTCCTTTATTTTGGGCTTCCAAAGTCAAAAGTGAAATTAGAACTAACATTCAGTTTATCACATATATTTAGTATATGCAACGCAATAATGTACTGACAATTTTAAAACATTGTAATATTGTACAGCTTTTTTATGTTTTATATCACTTTTCCCCACAGGTATTGAAAGTTTCAGCTTCAAATTGAAATACAGCCTACATGGCAAGCTATAAATTGCTAATAGTGCTGTTTCTTCAGAAAAATAAAGTTGGAGCATTTGTAGCAGATAGCTCAAGGGCAAAATATGGGAAAATACACACTAGACCTGCAGTTGTTTTCACAATCCTAAGGAACAAGAAAGACCTAACAGAGTTGTTGAAATTGCAACACTATTGTGTTGGTCTTCACTGACACTTGAGCCCACTGAGTAGAAAGAGGCCGTACTCTTAAGTGAAATAAATAGGACACACATGTGTAAATACCAAATAGTTTTCTGGTGTGAGAAACTGAAGTGTAAATGTGGATCAAGAGGTATAATAGATAATGTGAAATGGGAAGAAAAGGGGCAAAGGGGAAAGGGAAGTGGGAGGGGTTGGGGAAAGGAAAGAAGGGAAAGGAAAAAATATGAGAAAAGGAAAAAATAGTCTTCGTAAATAGCAGCGGGGTGGAGGGATTGAAGAGAGGCAGGGGAAGGGGGAAAAATTAAGAACCAAGATATATCATGTAATAGTGCAAATTCCCAATGATGAATGTCATCATATTGTATACCTAAAATGTACCAATAAACTTAATGAATTAAAAAAACTTTTGGGGCTTTAACTGATAACAAACTGCCTACTGCTTCATGCATGCCATAGGTTTACCACCACTGAGCTAGAGTGTATTTCAAAGATCATACCAAGAATCTAGGGCAATGAATGATACAAAGGCATTTTATGTTCTAGGAATGTAGTTTCTCTTATTTGAGGAATCATAGTTTATAAATGATAAATGAGGAAATCTTCCTAATCTGTGTTTAAGTGGAAATTTATTTGTATACATCTGCATTCTGAAAAATTGTAGTCATGCCTATGGGCCCATTGTAATAGCTTGCCAAGATATTTTATTCTGAATTTAGTAAATCATAATATCTAATATTATCCAAAAGAATAATCCGTTATACGTGTATCAGCCAAGGCACAGCTTAAATCAAGGGTTAAAAATACAAATTTCTCATGACTGATGGAAGCAAGGCAACTACATGACATAGCCTGGGTACAAATGGTAGGGATTAGTGGGGACTGTGGCAAACTGGAGAGTAGAGAAGAGGCAAGAACTACTCAGTTTATGCCAACAGCTGTTCCAGGGGAAAAAATCGAGGACCTTTATACTTTCCAGCTTTGGAAATTGGAGGAAAAATTGGAAATTTACACTTTTATGTGGAGTAAACCAAGGGAAATATGTCTGACCTAAAGAAAAAGGGGTAACTTTGTCCTAGAAACAGACTGTGTCTGAGAAATGAGGTATTTACAGGTATTTTGGAGCAAAGGGTGACATTCTGAGGTCAGAGATATGGCAAGACAACCTAGGATGTAACAATGGGTTTGTCACAGGTGTCAAGAGGTGTTACTGAGTTTGAATCTTAAAGACTACAGATGTGCATTTATTCCTGCTACAATTGCATGGGTAGGACTATTTTTTATCTACTAGCTGGAGTGACAACCTTTGATAACTTTAGATTTTGAAGTGAGATCAAATGAGAGAAATGACTCTGCAACAGAAAATGAAAGATCCATTTTAGTCTATGGGTCTTTTGAGAAATGGCTGTGCAAACACTGTTTCTATCTGTCATAAAGGGTTGTGTAATTAACATATGCAAAACACCACCACTGTCCTGCTGCAAGCTAACTTCCCTCCCTGGAAATTCAGCCTCTATTTATTTACAACAAAATAAAGTGGACCCTTCTGGAGAGAAACACGGCTCCGTAGTGGCCTGAACACTGTTGCAGCGATGCTTTAAATCTTTTATATCTCTCATACCTCCAGGGGCTGGTGCTGGATGGTATTGAGCCAGGGCCCATAAATAATTTATGCTAAGTAGCAATTTAGTTGTTTGGCTTGAGGTAAAGAAATCCAAGAAATTCATAAATAAAGTTCCCATTTTTGCTTGTGTTCCAAAGTTAATTTATGTTACTCTACAATTAACTAACATAAAGGTGAAAAAATATGACAGGCCTAAGGTACAAACTCCTGCTCATAAATCTGCTCTCTCTTAACTAGTGGTGGTTTAGTGATAGTTACCTAGTTCCCCCTGTCTTGTGCTACTGAACAGAAACTTTTCTTTGGTCAAATTGCCTACTACTGTATGGATTTGTAAATGTATTACAGTTGAATAGATCCCTGGATATGACAAGGAGAAAAAGGGAGATGAAATCTAAGACAGCTACAGATGGAGTCCCTGCTAGATCTGAAATATTTTATTTCTTTAAAAAAAATATCTGAGTCAAATATGACAAATGCTCACAGACCTTCACTCAAAAGGGAGAATAGGGATCCTGAGAACTGGCTGCAGGGCAGGCCATCCTGGATGCCATGAAGGGGTGGGAGCACAGGGGTCAGAAGAAGCAGAGAGCCTTCAACTCAGAGATTCCAGAGGGTATGAGGAGCGAGAAGCAACAGAGTAGACATGAGCAACTTGACCCTTAATCTGGCACAGAAGCTAGGAAAGCCTTAGATTCACGCAGTAAAGCATCAGCTGGCATCTTCAGCAGAGGCTCTGCTTTCTGCCAACAATGCAGAATACCTTCTTTTCAGGTTCTCCCTGGAAACCTGCTGTAACAGAAAATTGTTCTCCAAAGTCTATCTGAGACAGTTGACACTGGAGATGATGTTTCTCTGTGACATGTGACCTATTCATCCCTGAGGATCTTCCAAGATTTACCTATGTAGCAAGACTGGATAAAGCTACATAGTTAGGTTTCATTTGTTATTCATTTATTCAAATATATTTATTAAATGCCTACTAGGTGCCAGGAGGCAATTCAGTAGACAATGTGGATCCTAACAT
Source organism: Heterocephalus glaber (assembly GCF_000247695.1). The sequence goes on along the minus strand of NW_004624810.1, from coordinate 6,598,239 downwards.
GAATAAAAATCCTCGTACTTAATCAGTTTATGGACTAAAGGGAGAGAAACAAAAGAGTAAACCAACAGTTTCAATATGTGGTAAGTGTTATGATGAAGTATACATGAGATACCAGGGGAAAAGTAAGGAGCAGCAAGGAGCAGTACATAAAGCAGCCTGGGGAAATAAGAGTCACGGAAGATTTCTAGAGGAAGAAAAACTTGCCTGAGTCATAAAGGATGAAGATTTAACCAGAAGAAAAGAAAAGCTATGGTGAAAGGCCTGTCAGAAGGGTAAGGTTAACTCAGCAAGCATTTCATGAGCCTAGTGTGGTCACACTGGGTATGTCCAGCAAACCAGCAGATGAGGCTGGAAAGGTGGATGTGAGACACACCAAGAGCACATGCTGCTTACACTTCATATCCAAGACAATGGGAATCGCAGAAGGGTTTTAAGACCAAGAATTGTAGAATTAGAATTGTGGGAATAAAAGAGCATTCTATCAGTAAAATGAAAAATTGATTAGGTATAAACAAATTAATCTCAAAGCTCATGGCCAGAATGTTTCACCTCCTTGACAAAGTTTTCTTCCTTTTTTGTACTATGAAAACTGTGCAAATTGTGATGTTTTTCTCTTTGGAATGGTTACTGCCAATCTATGACCAAGTCAGTTGGTCAATTGCCGTGGGTTTTTTTGTTAGATTATCTTCAAGTTTGGTTTTTCTCTTTCCTTTGCTCTTCTTGGATCTGATATTTTGACATGTTGATTTTTTAAATCTTATTATACTTATGCTTTAATTTTAGACTCCTGAAGTTTAGATGGTGAATAAATCATATTTAATTGAATACATACAGGTGCTCTCTGAAACATTACTGAAATGACAGGGCAGGAATAATCATGAAACACATGAGTAAAAATGATAATGGAAGAGGAGACAGGAAGGGACTAGATATCAACAGATTTTGGAAGATGGAAAGTACATAAGTGAGAGTGAAAAATGACTTAACTGTGTGGAAAAAAACCGAGTTAATATGGAGCTGAAAAGGGAACTGTTTATGAGAGTCAAGAATTTTTTTCTCATTTCACTCAGAAAAATCTGAGGATTTAAAAGATACTGAGGAAGCATGAGGATAGGTGGTAAATTGAGATTTGTATAAAGAACACATAGACCTCAAAGTCCCTGAGCAGCCAGACTCCTTCTCTTCCCTGTGGGATTATCAAATATAATTTTGAAAAAAATTATACCTGAGTTGATTGGAGCTCAGAAATGCTAGGTATGATGTGGAGGGCAGGGGCAAAACATCATTTTTTAAAAAGAAGTATATAAAAGGTAAAGTTTTCTTCTGCTATCCTGTCAGCAATATATACATACATTTTTTTTTCTATCAAGAAACTTAAACAAGTTTACCTGAGAAAGCAATGAACCTAAGAAGGCCCAAAGTCACTCATGTTTGAGGCTTCCACATGAAAGCCACAAAAACAACAATACTATTTACAAGCTAATCACCAGACATTCGTATTAGCCATTTGAGCCTGAATATCAACTTAAGAAAGCCAGGCATCACCAAGCATTTAAGAAACCTTCTAAGATGAAATAAAGGCACCAGACACACAAGCAGAAAAGAGGGACACAGAAGAATCAGAGATATATAAGAAGAACAAAAATCTATAATAAATATATGTAAATAAAAAAGAATAAATATGCAATTATGAAATAAAGAATATTTTAGAAGAAAATCAAAAAATATGAAAGTGATCTTGAAAATTAAATGTGTGAAGGAAGAGATTAGAAATTGAGTTAAATAAATAAAGCTAAGAATATGCTGCAAAGAAAAAGAAACAGAAAAAGATTTGTGCAACGGAAGAGGAAATTTAAAGAAATAAAATTAAACAATAAATGTAGGAAGTCCAATATTGGACACGAGGAGTTCCAGAAAGAAAGAAGAGATAAAAAAAACAAGAAATAAAAATACTAATAAGTTTTCCCAATTGTAAGACATGGGAAACAAGATTAAAAGGGTCTACTCTACTTCCTGCCCAGCACTCTGAATTACAAGGAACCCGCACCACAGCAAAGCATCACATAATTGCAAAACGATGGGAATGACAGAAACTTCTTCTAAAGTCTTCTGAAGAGATTATACAGGTCATTTACAAAGGACCACCTATCTGATCCATATTCTACAATTTTTCTCACTCATATATAGATTTAAAATGTTGATCTCAAAGAGTAGAATAGAATAGTGATTACTAGAGGATAAGAATGGTTGTCAGGAAGGGGGATAAAGGGATAACAGGCACCAAAACAAGCAGGGGATATAAGTAGTTGTGTTCTATAGCACAGGAGGATAACTGCAATTTGGCAATCTATTATATATTTTATGTAGAACTAGAAAAGAGCAGTTTGAAGGCTCCAAACACAAAGAAATGGTAAAGAGATGGAAATTTTAACTATCCTAATTTGGTCATTATACATTACATACAATACTGAATTATTATACTGTACCCCCAAATTTGTACAATTATTAATGAAAATAAAATAAGTGGAATTTTATGCCTAGTTGAACTCCTACACAAACATAGGACAGACTAAAGGCAATGTTAAACATGCAACCCTCTCAAAGTGTGACTTTCTTAGAAAGGGGACACAGTAAGTAATCCATAAAACTTAAGAATACCTCCACCCAAAGGAGATAGAGGATCCAAAAAAGTAGGATATAAATCATGAGAACAGTACAGCAAATTTTCAGAAAGCACAGAGCAAGAAGTTGGATGACAGAACCAGGGATGTAGCTCAGTGGCACCACGCCTGCCTGGCAAGCACAAGGTCCTGAGTTTGATCCCCAGTACTGGAAAAAAAAAAATGTTGCATGACAAAGAGTACAGACTTTTATTTAAAAACACAGAAGTGAAGATAGAATTGCAAAAGTAGATAATATGTTTGAGCTTTCTGGAAAAATTATTGCCAGACATTTGATTGACCTGTTAAAACACTGGGAAAAAAAATAATGAATAGGTATGTGGAAAATTAAGCAAACTTTTAAAATGAAGAAATTATTGACTACAGAAAAAACAAGAGGTCATGTGGGAAGGAGAAAAAAATCAAGGCATTTTGTTGACTGAACCATAAACATGTATGCAGCCATTATAGACTTTGTGTTTTTATTTGAAAAAACTTACAACATAGCTGCATTAGAAGAAATTAAAAGAGAACATCATAGTGTGAGTGGGAAACTGAAGAGGTACAGTAGGTAAAGGCTCTATTTCAGAACTATTAAGTAAAAAAATTATCTAAAATAAAGAGAGTAATGTGAATTTAAATACAAGTAAATAAATAGAAGAAACATCTAAAGAGGGTTACAAGTTTTTGGATCTCTGGAATAAAGCCGTGAGAAAAAAAAAATCAGAGCAGGGCACTACTTTTTAATACAGAATACCATAAACATGGAAGAAATAATTATCCACATTGTTACACATAACATTAATTACTGTAATGTAGAGGCTTACTTTTTCCCAGCTTTTTGTGGGAGTGGAATGGGGAGATAGTGAATTTTAAATTTTTCTTCAAATTTTTAAAAGAATATGCTCATGGGTAACTAAACAATGTAAAACTGCATGAAGAAGAAAATAAAAAGCCAATTTAAAATTCCACCATCCAAATAGTATTGTCATTACATCAGGTGAAACAGTTTCTGGCCTCCTTGTATAGCCATAAACAGATAAAGATGGAAATGACTAGATAATAGATGGTGATGATGATGATAGATATATAGATAGATGATAGATAGATGATCACATTGCCTTTTATTAAAGTGATACCATATATAGATCACATACTATTACATGTATTAAATTTAATTTTAAATAGTAAATGGAAAATACGAAGCAAAATTAAATTGTAAATTTTCACATAACTGACTCAGCATCATAAAATGTAGATTTCTAAGCTTGAAATAAAAAGGGTGGAGAGATGTGAAAAACAGTAAGAGTTGGAGTCATTGCTGTTTTGTTATATATTTTCATATTAGACAATATCAGTAGACTCCTGCTGAGAAATATAGGAATGTCATCTTTCCCCACACTCTCCAATTACCTTTATACCACTAATTTTACATTGTTTAATTAATAACATTCTCATTTTCTTCTATAGCAACAATTCCCTCAGTTGTTTGGCCTTAATTCTATATTTAAATGGATTTAAACACCATCAATCCTTTTTGTCCCAGCTTCTCAATTCCCAAATTCTTTATTTTGATTTGTCTCTTAATTAGCTAGAATTTATTGTCAAGTATTTTTCAAGAAAGACTCAAGAGTGCCATATTCCATGAATTCCTTCATGTTTGCGAATGTCTGCCTGTTGTCTTTTCCTCTCTTGACATCCCTGCTTTCTTTCCTTCAAAACTTTGCAGAAATACCTCCATCATATCTGGCATTGAATGTTACTATGAGGAAATGTGAGATCCATTTACCTTTTAAGCCATAGTAGTTGATCTGCTTTACCTAGCTATAGATTTAAAAAATTTGTTTTTTAATCCTTGAAATTCAGTAATTATATATAATATATAATAAATAATATATATATAAATTATATATTATATATAATAAATAATATATATAAATTATATATATTATATATATAAATTATATATATAATATATATAATAAAAAAATTGTTT
>NW_004624810.1:6573363-6593483 GCF_000247695.1 Heterocephalus glaber | reverse complement strand
ATATATATATATAAATTCCAGGAATATTGGGCACACTTTCAATCTAAATATTCACTTTTTCTTTACTAAAGAGAAATTACTATATATTTTATTCATTCATTTAATAAATACTTACTAAACATTTGCATGCCAGCCATTAGACTGTTAAATACATCATTGAACAAAACAGATCAAAGAAAAAGAAAAACCTGTGTAGGTAATTTGGGCAAGGTGTGGGGAGGAAGAAATAGTAATCAGGAAGCATAATAAAGAAGTAAATTACACATAAAATAAAATAATATGACAGAAGGTGTCAACAGCTGTGGAGAAATAAAAGGAAAACCAGAGAACAGTCTAAGATTGCAGACATGGGTTTGAGAGCACTGCAAGATCAAATTTCAGTGTTAAGCAAGTCAATCTTAATTAGAAGGTAAAATTCAAGTGGGCATGGTGGTGCATGGTCATAATACCAGTACGCTTGTAGGCTGAGGCAGGAGGATCATAGCTCTGATCCCAGCCTGGGGTACTTAATAACTTAGGGAGATTTTATCTCAAAATTTAAAAGGGAGTGTTGAGGGTGGGAATGTAGCTCAATGTAGAGGCCTGGGTTAAATCCTCAATATTGAAAAAAAAGGCGATGTTTAAGCAATGAGTTAAAGGAGTAAAGGAATGAGCCATGCAAATCTCTAGAAGAAGATTATTAGAACACAGGAAACAGTCAACGCAAAGGCTGTAAGATGCACTCTTGATATTCTGGGAAAATGGTAGAAGTATGGTCACTGTGACCAGACTCAAGGGAACGAAGCAAAACATTGTGTTTGCTAAAATCCGCAAGGTAAGGGTGGCCAGATATTGAGATCCTGTAGAACACTGAAAGGCTTTAAGCTTGAATTTCATGGGTTTAGCAAATGGCACGATATGACTAAAGCTTTTAAAGAATTATTCTGGCTATTTTGTTAATTTTAAAGATGTGACAAATGGAGAATGGTACAAGGAGGGGAAATAATTAAAGACCTGTTGCTATAATGTAGATAAGAAATTTTATTATATATTTATGTATTTTGTTAGGTAATAAAACTTATGTGAAAAGGTCATCTAAAGCCAAAAAAATACGATTTTTTTAAAACTCAGTGGATGCATTACTTCAGTAATAAAACAAAGTGAAGATCTGGAATAGCCAATACAGTACTGAAGAAGAAAAACAAAGTTGAAAAACTGATATACCTAAACTGCAAGAGTTACTATAAAACTAAAGTAATCAAGAGAGTGTGGTATAGGAAAGAAAATAAATAGATTGATGGGACAAAATGAAGAGCCCAGAAACAGACCAGCTGACATAAATATAATGTCAACTGATCCTTGAAAAAGCAGCAAATATATGAGAATAACTAGACATCCAAGCGCAAAAAGAAAAAGAATTTAGACACAGACCTCATGATTGTTACAAAAGTAACTCAAAGTGGACCACAGACTTAAATGTGAAAGCAACAAACAGAAAAAAAATCTAAAACTCCTAGAAGATAACATAAGAAATTCTAGATGACTTTGGCCAATACATTTTTACACAGGCATGATCCATAAAAGAAAGAACTGATAAACTGAACATCATGAAAATTGAAAAATTCTACTCTGAAAAAGACACCATCAAAAGAATAAAAAGACAAGCCACAAAAAGGGAGAAATGACATATCTGATAAAGGATTGTTATCCAAACTATACAAAGAATTTTTAATCAGTAAATAAGGAAACAAATGAACCAATTTTTAAACTGGGCTCCAAAAAACCCTTAACAGAAACCTCACCAAAGAAGATGTACAAGTAGCAAGTCAGCATATGAAAGATGCTCCACATCATATGTCATCAGGGAAATGCACATGAAAATAACAACGCAGTACAGACCTATTACAATGGCCAAAATCCAAAACACTGATACTGACCATACCAAATGATGATAAGGATGCAAAGCAACAGAATCTCTAATGAAAGTGTAAAACAGTACAGCCACTTTAGGAGATAGTTTGGCAGCTTCTTACTAAACATTCTATTACTATATAATCCTGAAATCACACTCTTTAGTGCTTGTTTACCCTAAGGAATTAAAAACTTATGTCCAACCAAAAATCTCCACACAGATGCTTATAGCAGCTTCAGTCATAGTTGCCAAAACATGGGAAAAAACAAGATATCTTTCATAGGTAAATGCATAAAAAACCCAGTTATATTCAGAAAATAGAATATTATTCAGCACTAAAAACATGAGCTATCAAGCCACAAAAACATATGGACCACATTTAAATGCATCTTATTAATAAAAGACGTCATTCTGAAGAGGCTACATTCTAATATAATTCTAACTGGATTACATTCTGAAAAAGGCAAAACTTGTATATTCTGTGGGTGGATACATGTCATTTAATGGTTTTCTGGGTGATGAGGGGAGGGAAGTTATGGATGGAAAAGGATGAAGATATACACACATGCACACACACATATGTTTATATGCCAGTTCTCCAAACTGAATGTAACTATTATGTATCACAAACACACACCAGTAAAACAAATATTTTTCCAAATCCCAAAAATACACAACTCCAAGAGTGAAGCTTCATGTATTATCTGATGGACTTCAGAGGATAGTGATATGTGAATACAGATTCATCAGTTATAATCAATGTACCAATATAAGAGGATAATCAAAATACAGAAGGTTGTTCGTGTTTGGAAACAGGAAGAAAATGGGAAATTCTGTACCTTCCACTCAATTTTACTGTGGCCCTAAAACTGTTCTAAAAATTGTTTTTAAAAACTAATCATAGTAATTTTTAAAAGATAGATGGAAAAAGAGGCATGGTGTGAAGCCTTTTTATTGTATGAAACCACCAAGTGAGATAAATTAGATAACTTGAGTCAGCCCTACACCAAATCTCAAGGAGAACATAAAGATAAATTTAATGCTTCAAAGTACAAAGTGATTCACTAGGGACAGAGCATATTATTGAAAGAGAATTTTTCTTTTTCTTTTATTTTATTATTAGTGGTAATCCTCCTATATGATTTTATCTCCAATCAAGTACCAGCTATCATTTCTTCAGACTGAAGTCCTTTTCATTCAGATTTCTAGCCCAAATACTGTTAAGGTTAAAAGAATTTTCCTACATCTGGTTTAACCATTATGCACATAACTTCCTGTATATTTATCATTATTTAATCAAATACTTCTAACCTGTTTAGCTTGAAAGACAGTTTGGCATAGGAATCCCTCCACTGTCTTCCTTACGATCACGGCTCTCCCCTTATCTCATATGCATCAAGATATCCACGACATAGATCAGGCTTCTCACCTAACTTCCCATACCTGCCAAAAAAAACCACCTTATGGTTCATTGAAAGATAAAGAGGAGCCTGACAAATTATCACCCTCCAGCAGCTCAAGGGCATCAACCTAGGGTTCACCATCCCCAGATGAAGGAGCCATCAGAGCAGAGAGAAATCATAGACCATCCCAGTCAATTAATCTCCCTTCAATCAATGGACATCTGATTGCTTAAAGAGTTAAACCTAACTCACCTTCACACCAGTGATCGTCTACCTTTACCCTAAATCACAACTCAGTGCTGTTACTGGAACTTTAATGGGAACAAGAGGGGAGAAAAGAGCAACAGTATTGTGCCACCAGTTTAAAAATGACAAGATCTCAGTTGAAATAAAATGTTTGGTATCAAATTTTACCTTCTTTAAGTAATTTAAGGCAGAAAGTATAAATTAATTGGGGTAATTAAAGTGTTTGAGGGTTGGAATAATTACTGGAGAAAGCACTGACAAAGCAGCCCATAACATAAACTGTGACATTGTGTTTGAGAGGAACATAATTAACTTGCACTCAGTGGGGCAAGTCAAATATATTCTGGTAAGGTGGGTTTACAAGTGCAAATGCCCAAGATCTTTTCCAGTACTAGGTTTAAAATATTAATCAGTTCACTTTAATAAAAATAATAATTCATAATAATGAGGAAGAGGACAAAAGGAAAAGGAGGAGAAGAAGCAGTAATGCACTAGCAGCACCTTATTTTGAGAACCAACTTCCACAAAATTTGATGAAGAAAACCAATTTGGTTCATGTTTGGATCTTCTATAACCCTACACTATTCATCTGTCCTTAAGTGTTGCAACAATTGTGACAATGACCACCATTCATTGTTTACTATAATGGCATTTCCTAAAACATCATACAGGGGACATATACACTAATATAATACATATATGACTGTTTACTCTTATAATACATATATGATTGTTTATGGAGAGCTGTGCTATTTCCTTCAAGCTGGCTACTGCCTTTACCTAAGAAAATAATTAGATATTAGCATTATCTAAGTGAAATATTAAGAATGATATGATAGACTATAAAAGCAATCTAGTAGCATGGCTGCTATTCAATAATTTAAGTAGGAGCACTGGGCTCATAGGATGTGAGTTCTAATTTCACCTTTAATCTTAGCTCACTGGGTGATTGCTGTCCTGGGATGTTTCCAAGTTCATTCCATTTCTTGTAGGCAATTATCCAGAGCCATGCAGTGGAGATTAAAATGGGAAACTACCACCACTACATACTTAGACATCACAAACTATTGACTACAAAGGTTTATTTCAAAGTAATTTTTAAATATAAGCTACTAATTAATAAACAAATACTAAGGCCCATTAGATGTCCAATATATTTTGTGTGGAATAAAAAATAAGACAAAATTGGAAGCTCATTTCTGTGCATTGTTCAGCCTAATGCCAGTTTCAGACCACTTAAGTAAATGTAGTCCTGTTCCTAAGCACCAAATAGGTAACTGGGTATCTTGAACTAGCCAATCCATCACCTTAAATACAAGTTCCAACAGTCAACATCATACACATTGGACTCACTCTTTACAGAGTTCCTTATACTTAGTGGGATGGCTCATCACTGTCATCATTATCTAAAAGCTTTTGTTAAACACAGGGTTGTATATTGTTCTGTCTCGGGTCCTGTACAAAGTGAAGTAATATCCAATTTTCTGACCTCTGGAGATCTTCAGACCAAGACTGCGAATGTTAAAGCAGGCAACTGTAAAGGAGATTCAAGTAACTGAATAAGCTTTAAAGCATTGCAAGAATTAAGTGAATTCATACAAGTTTAATGTTTTACATAAACAAAGAATAAGTGGGAGAGAGGGAAGAATTCCTGTCTGTACTGTGCCTTTTTACTAAGTGGAGATGTCAGATGAGCAGAATGAGCAAATTAAAATAATCAGATTTCACTCTTTAACACTTCTGTTGGGTTCCATGTTACATAGCACAGTAGTAACTACAAACTATAATAGAGATTTACATTAATATATCCTGCGCTTTACAGAGGAAAGAAAAAAAAACAGATTTTGGTTTTTTTAATGCAATGAATTATAAACCCTTGCAAAGTTACAAAATCATGTAGAATGGTCGATTTCAGAGAGGCCACAGTAAAGAAAGCCCTTAAAATAAGGCAGAGAACTATGAGCTACTGAATTATACTAACCAGGCAGTTTGAAAGGGACTTATTTAATGAAGCTTGTTTTAAATTGTTCATCTCCTATAAGGATGTGTGCACTTCTCAGAGTCCTTTTGTGGCCAGGTTTTGTTTTTGTGAACTTATTGAATAGGATTTAAACTTCTTAGCTTTTTTTTTCTTTTCAAAAACTACAAACGCAATCAGTCTGAGTAGAATCCATTCAATTGGCCTCTGCTTTCTGAATGCAAGAAAGAAGTTACTTTTCCTCCCCTTCGTTTCATTCCAGCTGAGCACAGTGCTGCAAACATCTCATGCTGAAATCAGTGCCTTTTTAAAACTTCAAGGGGCTTGAAAGCTCCGAACCTGCTCAGAGGTGAAGTGGCTCCAAGAGACCAGCTCAGATGCGCCCTATTTGCACTTCCCTCTGCTGTAAAGGATCTCAGTTCTTTATCCACAGGCCTCATTATGAAAGTTCTCTCACTATGCACGCCAGACCAGGGCGGGTCTCCTCTTTGGTATTGCAGCACCACTCTCCATTTCACTCACTGAAAAGAATCCTGGTCACTGGCTGAAGTCTACTGTGAGATCAAGAGAAACCTAGTTCTCTACAGTGGAGGGAGAGTTAATTGCTCTCCCTTCCCCAAGAGCCGGTCACAATTCTGTCTGCGTTCAAATAAGCACTGGTTTCTTCGACTTCTCTCCAAGGGTTCTAACTTGCTGAGGAAGGAAAGGTCCTTACCTTGCTAGAACTGCCCAGCTGAGTTCAGTGAGTGTAAGAAGACCTCCTAGCCACATTTTTAAACTCTTATAAAGGAAAATCTGTAGATTCCCTAATATGTACTTCTCTTCAGGAATCCCAAGGTTTTAGTTTATCTTCTTTACTTCTCCACAAATATAATTAATTTCTTAAACCAGTAGCCTTTTAGAAGAGAAAAATAAATTAAATTTTCCATTTATTGTGTTGAAAGGCACTTCACAATTAATTGCCATGCAAGTAAATTGTAGACTAACTAGTTAATTTCCTACAAGATGGATCTGATGTTTGTTTCTCATCCTGCAAATAAGCCCTTGTGCACAATATTTTGCTCTTTTCTCATTCATCCTTTGTGGCAAGGATGGATCATTCTAGCTCTCTGGATAAGGATATGGTCTGAGAATTCCTAGAGCAAAGCGTTTGGTTTTTAATGGTTCACCTAGTGAAATTTCTTCCTTGGGTGCCCAAATTACTATCAATTGTTCAGCTTACTATCTTAAGGAATCACATTAATTCTTGAAGGTGACTAAATTAATACCTCATATTCAAGCTTCCTGATAAAGCGACTATTTTTCTCCGATACTTAAAACTCACCATAATCACTGACCCTGTGGAAGGTGTGCATAGGTAGATTTTTCCACCTATATTTCAGGTTTGGCTGAACATTAACAGAGACACTCTCCCTACTGACTTCTGCAGATACATGCTAGCATTGTTTTGTTTGGTTTTTGGTTTTTGTTTTGGTACCAGGGATCAAACTCAGGATCTTGCACTTACAAGGCAGGCGTGATGCCACTAAGCTAAATCCCTGGCCCTGCATTTTTTAATAACTGTAGAAATCTGCATTCCCAAATCCAATTGATTTTACAGTGCTATAGCTCCAGATAGCTATAACCCAACTTTATGAATGCCAGTGCTAATTTTGCTGAAACTATAAAGAACTTATAAGATGCTTTTATGTGATTCCTCTAACAGCAGGATTATTTAACAACAATCTAAGGTTTCAAATAGAAGGTTCTTCTCTAAACTCTGTTTGGTATGAAATTTGCACATTTCAGGTTAGTATTAAATGTTTTGTTTCAAATTCCCAAGACAATGAGCTTTTATCTTAGAGGGAGAATAAATTTTAATGTTCAGGGATTAAGCCTAAACATTCTGAGTATCCACTTACATCAAGTTCTATAATTTTCTTACTTGAATGATTATTATTTCTCCTTTATTAGTTTATCTTTCACTTCATCTCATATTTAATAATTCAAATATTAAATGTTTTAATTGAAGGTGGACTTCTGCATTGAAGGGAAGAAAAATGCAGTTGGTATGTTGCTCAAATTGATAGTTTATGTAAGAAGAAAAAGAACCTAGGAATTCAGATCTTGTTCAGAGTGAGGTGGGCAGTAGAAATTTCAGAGAAGTAGAAATAGTCAGGTGTTGTATTTCTGTGCAGTGCTTTCCCTTGTTCTATTGAAATCTATTGAACATAATTTGCAACACTGGATACAATCAGGGAACATTCTGGATTTGTCTTACCATTTACAATGTAAAACTAGTCACTATAGTAGATCAATGAGATATTTAATATTGATAGGCCAGAGGCAAACAACAAGGATATCCCCACTTCCTTTCGTAGCTAATGATATAGTACAGGACCTCATTGAAATTCTTATGATATCCAAATGCCTGACAAATTGAATTTCATGCTGTTTCCATGTAACTAACACATCTCTCAGATGACATTCCATGACAAATGGCCTTGAGTTGAGTCAAAATTTAAGAAGACTTCCTTTGTTTATTACCCCTACACTCAAACCTCTTCATCTCTAGTTAAGAGGCCTTGAGTTCATGTGTTTAAAATATGCAACATTTCTGTCCACACCTCTCTATTTTGGCATGCAGCCAACCTTGACTTGGCACCTGGTGTCACACAGATTTGAGTCCAAAGTACTCAGGAGTCAGGAGGAAAGGAGGCCATCTTCCTCATTCATCTGGTACTGGTGCTATCAGGCCCCTTTCATGTGATTTAGGTAATTTGAGCAAGTGCGAGAGATTGTTCTCCCATAGACTCTGCAGTGGACTTCCCCAAAGTATTGCTGGCAGAGATAAATTGGTATGGGAATAGCAGACTTCAAAAAGTTTATTATTTGTAACCACTCATTATTTCAAACAGTATTTTCTGAACCCTTACTTAGTTTCAGGCATTCTGCTTTGGACAAGGTCCCTACTCCCTTATAGTTTGTAATTTAGTAGAGGACACAGACATTAAACAAATAAATTTTTAAAATACAATTTATTGTCTCAAAACATGAGAAAAATAAAGATACTATTAAAAATAATAAGTTTTCTGGCCAGAGATTTAGCTCAGCAGCACTGTGCCTGCCTTGCAAGTGCAAGGTCCTGAGTTCAATACCTGGTATCCAATAATGATGATGATGATGATGATGATGATGATGATGATGATGATGATGATGATGGTGATGATAAGCTTTCATGAAGGAGATCAGGAGAACACTTGATTTAGGCTGCAAAGTTAAAGAAGGCCCTGGTAGAAGCAACATCCAATTTAGTTACTACAAGTACTATTTGGGATTCTAGAATTAGTATTTTCCCCAGCAGTGACTTTGTCTCTACACTTCAACCCTGTACTCCCTGTAGTGTTTAAATAATCAGCCCTGCTCTTCAGCTTCATGTCCTGTCTCATCTTGCCTCGCTTTCACTCTCCAGATGCCTGAATTTATTGTACTTGCCCCTGAAAAATGCTGTGTGAAGCCTCTATTGCTTAGCATCTGCTGGCCCCTGCATGTCTACTCCCAATTCTTCACTGCAATGATTCCTCCTTGCCTTCTATTGCTTACTTCAGACAGGACATCTCTAATTCTGCCCTCCTCTGTATATAGCAGTCAGTGTCTCAGTTCCAGGAACACCTTCATATTTTATTTTTGTAAGTCAAATATTATTGAATATCAGTAAATTCATACATTCCAACCAGTAACACGTGTGAGTGGCAACTTGCAGCACCCTCCTTCTCTCCCTGCTGCAGTGGGTTCCTACTTGACCTCTGAAGCCATGAATCACGGTAGCTCTGTTTGCTGTATAGCCCTCCCATGTTCCCATAACACACTGTAACTACCTCTAAAATTAATCACATCATTTAGTATAAAATTATCTGCTTGTGCTTCTTGTTTTCTCAATAGTTTCTCTGATATCCTTAGCAATTACCAACAAGCCTTTTATTACAACACTAAAAGTAACTATCATTTTTTTAGTATTTTACTAGAATCAGCTATTAAATATGTCATCCTTAATTCTCATTGCTGTGTTGACATAAATAATGTTACCCACTTTTACAACTGAAAAACTGATACTTGAAATTTCAGTAATTATACAAGTGCACACCAGAGTAAAAGATGGCAGAGCTCACACTTAAATCATACTCTGATTCTAAAATCCGTATTCTTTAAACCATGGCAAGTTGTCATTCTTCTTATTCATTCATTCAATAAGTATGTACAGTGTATGGTATTGTGTTGGTGTCATCAGTCCACCTAACTTGACTTCAGTGAGCTTCTAGTCTAGTGAGAACAAATGTTAAAAAACCAACAATCAATAAGAACCGAGATACATCATGTAAAGGTACAAGTTCCCAATGATGAATGTAACTGTATTGTACACCTAAAATGTACCAATAAATTTAATAAAAAAATATTTTGAATCATATGGAAATTAAACTTACAAAAGTTTAATGATAACTATTCCTAAAAGAGAAACATGCTTTCCATTATTTAGTTTTCAAATATTAAAAATACTTTACCCCTTAACACTTCTAACTACTTTTGATTTAGAACATCTACATTTTAATCGAGATATGTTACAACTCCATCACAGCACTTCCTAGTAGCAAGTTAGATAATTCCATCTTAGCCAACAGAGATACAACCAATTTTGAAACTGATTCCTGAAAATGGGCATCATGAGTGACTGACTCTACATTGTAGACTCAGCTCAGAAAGAATCCCTTGTCCTCTTATGAAGAGTTGGTTGATCTATGCAATATTAACGCAGCTGGTTGAAACTGGCCTGTTGAATTCCAGAACTCAGGCTGAAGCTTGAGTGGAAAGATGTCAAGAAAATCATTACTTATAGAGATTGAAAATAGTAGTAAGATTGAAAAATATCCTGTAGACCATAAACAAAGCATGACTGAATGTTCTGGCTCAGATGTGACTCCCCAAATTCAGTTGTATCCTTTTTCCTACAAATCTTTCTAGAGAGCATTATGCAGTGTTTGTTTTGATTTTGCCTCAACTTTCAGTTAAAGGACCACCAACACTTCTTGGCATAATGAGAAATATAAAGAATTTAAGAACAAAAAGGATGTCAGAAGCAGAGAATCTGGAATCAGATGAGACTAGAAATCCTCTAACCTAGATTCCCAAAGAGTCCAAGAAGCCCATGGAAGAGATTTCTGTCCCATCCCAGATTTGTTTTAAATTTTTCTACAGAAAGAGACCTTGTTAGTGCACCATAACTATTATTGTAGGAAATTCTCTTTATGTGGATGAAAAATATGTCTCCCCTAACAACAACTAGGATCAGCTGCCACCCTCAGAACAGTATAATCCCTGTTCCATGTGGCACTTTACCTGTTTATGTACTTCTACAATTTTTTCTTTAGGTATAAAGTCTGTTCAGTGTAGATTTTTCTGAAATATCTGGAGACATCTGACAAAACTTTATTGAGGTTATAGAACCTGAGGGAGAGCACTAGATAAGTAGAGAGGAATGGGTCTCAAACTCTGCTCCATAAAGAACATGAATTCAAATATTCATTAGTTGATATGGATAGTGTCCTGTGGCACAGTTAATACATGGATCTATTCAACAATTGCAGAGTTAATGCAGTTACCTGGCAGCAAAACATTTCCAAAAAGGCCAGCCTTTCTTCTCATTGACTATTGATGACTGCAGCCCAGGGGAGAGTAGTACATTCATAAACATCAATCAGGGCAGGAAGGCGCCTTCCAGTCTCTTTTTAAGGAGATAATGTATGTGAAAGCTCTTTGTCAACTGTAAAGCAGTATACAAATGTATAGAATTTTTACTATTGTCTTAAAAGGGAGTTGGAATAAAATTGTTGTTTGTTTTAAAGTTTGCAGGTAGCTCTTTAACAAGAGGGCTTTGCTTCCCTTTCCATTTTCTCTGCATAGATATTTAACAAAATTAGTTTTAAATAATGAGGCTTAAGCATGTTATTATTCAACGTAGGCTAAACTTTTGATTCCGAGTTTTTAAAAGCAATTTTCTTTGGCATTTTTTCAATATATATCTTTTTGTAAAATGACAAAAGTTGCAAAATACATCAACTATAATATATGATTTATCCCGAATTAACGCTAATGTTCAATCCTGTCAAAGATAATAAGATCTACTGTTTGTAGAGCAGCTGGTATATTCTCAGAGCTGTTATGTATTGAATGCGTATTATCTCAATTAATCCTCACAATCCACCCCATCTCAATTTATAGATGAGGAAGTATTAAAAACTATCCTGAGGTTGCAAAGATAATAACTGGAAGATCTCAGAATTAAAACTCTGCAATCTCACTACCAAGAACCTTTCTTTTCTATTTTCTAAAGAAGTTACATTTTAAATATATGGATGAAAGCCAGACTATCACTCTCATAGTGGTTTCCATATGCAAGATTTTCACAAAAGACTGGATTTTAATATGTATTTTAATAATGTCTTTTTAGTTCATAAAGTGCTATGTGATATTATCTAAGCTTTTACCCACTTAAATATATCACCTTTTTTACTATAGAAACTTAGAACCTTAGAAATCTTTCAGTCATGTCATTTGCAAGAAAATGGATGGAAGTGGAGATTTTCATGTTAAGCAAAATAAGCTATACTAAGAGCAGCAAGTGTTGTATGTTTTCTCTTATGTATAAAACCTGGGGGAGGGAAGTAGAAGGGAGACTATTAAAGAAGATGAAAGGGATGAGAGGAAAGGGGCAGAGAGAATAACAGAGAATAATGGGGATGAAAATATGATAAAATATGTTATACACATATATCAAAATGCCACAATGAACCCCATTATTATATAAAATAAATATATACTAATAAACAAGGTAGGAGATTATAAAGAAATCTTTCTTACTAACATCATTAGTGATCTTAGTAGTATTTTTCCTATTTAAGTAACAATTTAAAATCTGAAACATGAAAAATCATACTGATAAGAATTAAAAATCATTGACTTTCAAAAAGGGGGCAAATATTTTAAACCTTTGAAAATGTATCCGTAATACAATACCTTTAAAATTGTAAGTTTGGACTACCACTTCCAAGAAGAGAATAGAAATGCTTTTCTGTATTTCCCTACTAAACACAATTTTTAAAAATCCTCCAGAAATTATATGTAAAGTAAACATAAGACTCTGAAAGGTGGAAAAGATATCCTTGCTAGTGGCTATAAGATCAAGAAACATGGAAAAATTTCACTGAGTATTCATTTTGCTTCATATATCTGAGTTTGAGAACCAGAGAATTTGGTAACCTAGAAATGGTGTAAACAGAAAAAGCTACCCCAAACACCTGTTCTCTCCAAGCACGATACCAGAACTATGTCAGTGTCAATATCCTGGTTGTGTTATCAAATTATAACTTTGTAAGATGTTACCATTTAGTAAAAGTTGGTTAAAGATATATAGAGAGATAGATATATAGATATAGATATATGCAAGACTGTGTGTTAAAACTTCATGTGAGTCTACAATTACCTCAAAATAGAATGTTTAATTAAAAAAGGTTTAATTAAAAATTGAAAATGTTTAAAAAAATAAAAGGTTTAAATAAAAATGGACTTCATGTGCACATGAAGATCATGACATACTTTGGACTTCAGGTTGCTATAATGATGGAAATATGCTGAAGCATTTTAACTTCTAGGTCAGCTTTAAAAGACGGTCAAACAAATTCTGGCAAGACTGTGGGTGAAAGGGACACTTCTACATTGTTGATGGCAATCTAATCTACCATAACTACTATGGAAATCAATATAGAAATTCCTCAAAAAACTAAAAATACAAATTCCACTCAGTCCAACTCTTCCCTTTCTAGTTATCTTCCCCAAAAAGTTAAAGACATCATATTATAGAGATGCACGCAGATTCATGTTTATAGTAGCACAATTCATAATAGCTAAGCCTTGGAAGTAACCGATATGTCTATCAATGGATAAATGGATAAAGAAAATGTAGTACAGTATCTATACACAATGGACTACTTCTCTCCTCTAAAGATGGATAAATTTGAGTCATTTTGAGAAAAATGAGTGCACCTTTAGACCATAATGTTAAGTAAAATAAGTCAGACACACCAGCTTAAATATTACATGGTTTCTCTTATACGAGAAACTCAAAGTACAGTATGAGTAAACTAAAGATAGACAAGAGGAAGCATTGAGATAGATTGTTTGAAAGTGCTCAGGGGACCAATATGTGGAGAGAGAGGGAAGAGAGGGAAGAAGAAAGGGACATTTTAAAAAGTCATATGTGCATGTACCAACCCCCAACAATGAATGTTATCATTAAGTACTGTACATATATACTAATAAAAAAGTATCCTTGTTAGACTGGAATATAACAGAGAAATAACTTTCAGTTGGCCTCTAAGACTTCTCTCATCAACAACAAACATAAAATATTATCATTAAAAATATGCAGTTTCATTCGGTCGACATTCATGTAAGCCATTATACGACATTGAGTATAAGCCATATGGCTGTAATCAGATAATAATAAGTAGTGACACAGCCCCTGGCTTCTAGGAGTTAAACACATAGCAGTGACTACAAACATACCATGCCTACCACACACTTCAGAGGGTGCAAGTATCTTTAGCAGCATGGCAGCCAGAATTTATTGAGCACTTGGCTTGTGGTAGACATTAAAGCTAAAATCTTTATATTCATTCTTTCATTCAGTTCACAAAACAATCCTGAAAGTTAATTTTATTACCCACATTTTGTAAATAGAGAAAAAGCCACAGAGCTTATGTGGCCCAGATAGGAAGCGGTGAAGCAGTAACTCAAACACAGACCTGACTTCAGAATAGCCTATGCCCTAACCATGAGGTCACATTGCCTCTAACAGCAGTATGTGCCATATACCACATGCGTCAGAGAAGTGCAAGCCTGGCACCATGGCTTGGGGTTGAGAGGACAGAAACTGGGTCAGGGTGGGAGTTAAAGAGGAGGCACAATTCAAACTGTGTCCCAAAAGGTAAGGGTTATGTTGGATGAAGAGATAAGGACCTCGAGGTCCAAAGAATGAGTAGTACTATCAATTTCTTTCATGGAGGAAATGGTAATATCCTCAGAATAGACAGAAAACTCTCAAGGTCAGCCCCTTTTATGAATTGATATTCATACCCACCAACATTCATACCCTGAGGTCCCAACACCCATTACCTCAGAAGGTGACTTTATGTGGAAATTGCTCATTACAGACGTAGTCAGTTCAATGAGACCATTAAGATACAATCAAGTCCATTATGACCATAACCTAGTAAATGGAATTTGAGTGGAGATGAGCATAGGGAGAACACCATGTGCACATGAAGCCAGAGATCAAGGTGATGATATAATAGACAAGGAACATCAAGCAAGGAGCCAGGACAGAAGCTTGGAAGAGATTCTGCTTCACACCTTTCAAAATAACCAATCCTGAAGACACTTTGACTTCAGTCTTTTGACCTTCAGGACTGCAAGACAATATAGGTGAGCTAATACAGTGTTTTTAAGCCACCTACTCTGTAGTACTTTGTTATGTCAGCCTTAAACTAACAGTGCACTAGCATCTGGATTTCTCTAAGTGTAGAAAAATGGGGTTAAGAGAATGGTGTACTGGACTAATTAGCATCGGCTGGAGAAAAGCAATTTTTAAATTTTCAGCTATTTTGCAAGCCAATCAAAGCCTTTACTCAAAATAAAATTACATGACATAATTAAATTATATAAAGGAAATACAATCAATATTCAAAACATCACCCCATCATAACCTTATACTTCACTATGATCTTTGTATTTGAGTCTATTTCCATATATTGTATCTGTGTGATGGAAATACTACTTACTGATGTGCATGCTACTGTACTGCATGTGTCTACTCAACTCCATCACCAGAAACTTCACATCACATCAGTAGCTTGAAATCAACCCTGGTGGGGTAATTAGCACCACGAAAATCAGCAAATACTACAAATTTGGGCCTTATTGCCTCTGGACAGCAGGTTATTAAATACATACTGTACCAGTCTGCCACTGGTCCACAGAGATTGATGACTCATCTGATATACCACATGCTTCCTTTCATTGACTCCAGAAATGTCTTTCTAGTACCTCCCAACTCATTTTCTGGTTCCTCTGCCTTCTCTGACTCATAGAGCTCTGAATGACTTTGACCTCTGTTTTCAGCTTCCCGAGCAAGCCCTGTTTTGCCCTGAGTCCCACTGCACAATTCTTGTCAATTCAGTTGAATGAACAAATGCTTCACAAAGTATTTTTAGATTGTATCATGCTGCTGCTTAACTTCCACAACACGTAGTTCATAAGAAAGACACTATTTATGACTCATAGAGTAGGAACTTTTGTTTTTTGGACCGAGGATCAAACTCAAGACCTTGTGCTTGTGGAACCACTGAGCTAAATCCCCTGCCCTAGAGTAAGAACTTTTCTCCAGGGGTTCTGGGAATTTTTCTTCAGGGATTCGAAGAACAATTTCTCTACATTATAAATTCCCTTCTGGTTAAAAGAAGGTCTTACTTCCCCTCTTTGCATATGAAGTTTAATCTTTGTGTAGGCACTTTGTGCTGCTATACCTATGGCAGATTATTATTATTACTATAGTAAGCTTCAAATTCTTGAAGACATATCTCTGTGTGTTCCCAAGAAACCAAATATATGGCTGTGATAATTTGCAATGGAAATTAGTATAGAAATAGAAAATGCCATAATGTAAAATACGTATTGTGTACTTCTTACGGATAGCTGATTCACTTTTTAACAGTGACTTAAAATGATCTTATTACATTTTGTATGCCTGTAATCATTAAATAATAATACAGATATAAGCTAACTGAAAAATAATCATGTACTTGTAGCAGCATAGACATGTAAACCCTTAGATGCAAAGAACAATCTTCTTGGTAATTATACTTGCCATTAAATGATAATATCCAATTGGTATCTAATCTTCAGGCTACAAATAAGCGTGTAATACTTCAAATACACTCTAATTACATGGCTGTTTGTCCCTCATAAAAGTAATAAGATGAAGTACAAGTAGTGTTGCAAATTCCACTGAAGAATCTTATTCAGACTCTAATGAAACATGCCAGGTGAAGCTTATGGCTTAATAACCTCCTTATTTCTATCTTCAGTACCAATGATTTTACTACTTAGTTCCAGATGTCAAAGTTTGTATTTCAATATTATCATCATTCGTTGACATTGTTGTTATATAATGAGAACTGATCTGATATTCTACTGAAGCCTACACAAATGTTCTTTGGAAATTGAAACAAAATGTATAAAACTCTTGCCTGATAGAGTTCAAATAAAGAGAAGTGACCAATTTCTACATGTTAAATCATTAGGAGAGAACTTCATCATATCACCTCTCTCCTTAGTATTTATTTTAAACCATAATTTTTGTTTTTACTATTTTGGCCTCAACATAAAGGTACATCTTTTAACTGAATTTCTGTATTTGAATGTTCATATGTTCAGTACTTGGAACAGTGACCTATAATGATCTTATTACATCTTACATGGCTAAAATGACTTAGTCAATAATTTCAATTAATGAATGAATGAGTGAATAAGCAATTGAATTATTTATAAATCCTAATTTATTTCCCACAACTAAGTGAAGTCAAATACATTGTCTGTTCTTTTCATTGAGTGAATAAATATATTGGTGTTTTCCTCATGGATTAGATGTGTTATGTTATTAAAACATTATGATTTTATTGATCTTAATAGAGAACTTCTAGTCTTATGTCTGTAAAGCTGTACCTATTTATCTAACAGTCATCAAATAAGCTAGGAAGCAGTCAAGAAAAGCTAACATTACAAATTGAAGTAAGAGGTAGGGTGGAGAGCAAAAGGAAGGTTTTCAGTTTGCTGGTTGACAATTTATGACCACAGAAACATATTTTCTGTGTGCTCCCTCTATGCTTTATAAATGAACAATTCTGAAGTCAGTTACAATCACTCTGTGGCACATTTTACTTCTCCACCTTAAAAGTAATTTATTTCTGAAACAACAATAGTATTGAGAACACTTTTTGGTATCTACATCTACAGATGAAAAGGTGAGGGATTTGTGAAATGACTTTCCCAGAGTTAGACAGCTGAGGCATAGAAACTCAAACCCAGGGCCAGCTGGAGACACACGCCAAGCCTCAGTGCCTTCTGGGTAATCATGCTGCTAGAGCGCACAACAGTTCCAAACTCTATGCTTTTTCATGCAACTAAGGTTGCATTCTTTTCTTCCCCACTGATTTTTAAGACCGTGATCAAATTGACTTTCCCAAAAGATTCTGATCTTTCCTGCTTCTTGTCCCACTTCTTGTCCCATACAGCCTGAAAAGTCTACCACACACTATGTAATGACAACTTAGTTAAATTCAGTTCTCTAATACCAAACCATCTTCCTGATAATGCCCTTTAAAATTACTTGACTGCCACACTTTGTGCTCTACACCCAACACACAGAAACAGGTAGTAATTATTTTTTGATAGACTGATATCCCTGGAGTTCATAAAAGTTTACAAAGAACTAGTATAGGGCTGGGGATGTAGCTCACTGGCGCTGCACCTGCCTCAAAAGCGCAAGGTCCTGTGTTTGATCCCCAGTACCAAGAAAAAGAAAAGAAAGAAAGAAAGAAAGAAAGAAAGAAAGAAAGAAAGAAAGAAAGAAAGAAAGAAAGAAAGCAGTATACCTTGAGCATTTAAATAGTTACTTTGTAGATGTTGTCAACAAAAGCAGATTAAATCTAGATATTTTTATGGGACACACACCTTAAAAAGCTGAAAGTCCACTTACCTTAGAAACTTTTAGGTACCAAACAGTGTGAATGGAGATGGGACTCTCTTGGACCTCAGAATTTTTTCCTTCTGGACAGCCTGCCTTTTCTGGATGCGATTGGCCTGTGGTGTCAGTCACCCTGATAGACCCTCCTCATTCTGTGCTCCTATAAAGCACAGGTGACTGCATTTTCCAGGGACACAGTACCTTAAAGATAGTTCTTAAAGTTCTAATCAGAACTAATCCCACAAAATAACCAGTCTATATGTTTATTTTTATATGTTCTGTTCTCCATCACACCAAAAAAAAATTTAAGGAAACTCGGACACAATGATATTTATAGACTATTAACTTTTGATTGTTCATTATATAATATGGGGGAAATAGCCTAAGAAATGTATTTTCTGGTTAGTTACCAACCCATTTTCTGATTAGTAACAAAAGAAAAGTATAAATTTACAAAATGGAGAAGATGAAGAAGCATTTCTTAAACCTTGAAACCTCCTTTCAAGGTTTAAAAAGCAAAGATTAGGTAAAAGAAAGTGCCTACACATTTTCTGTTTTCAAAAGTACTCAAGACCTTTTAAAGTCCCTTTAAATATTTTTCTGACCCAATCCTCTCTCTCTCTCTTTCTTTGTTTTTTTGTTTTGTTTTTGTTTTGTTACTGGGGAATCGAACTCGGGACCTTATGCTTGTGAGGCAGGCGGTGGAACCACTAAGCTAAATCCCCAGCCCCCCAATCCTCTCTTAATAGCCGCCAAATATCTGATATCTTATTCACCTTGCTGTTCTATACCTAAACTCTTATTCACCTTGCTTTTCTGTACCTAAATTTCAGTTTTTCTCAGAATAAAATGCTAAGTCCTTTCCCCTACCCAACTCTGAGGAATTTAATTTGCTGTTAGGTTGTACATTTACCAATTCCAGAAGTTAGTAATCCAAATGTTAGTCTGTATTGTATTTGTCCCTTCCTTCCATTCCACATTAATCATCATTTTCTGCTTGTATATCTGTCCATTTCTCTTTCCTTTCTTTAATTTCTACTCCATGGTCCCCAGATAGAAAATGAAATATTAGGTTTGTCAAGCGTATATCATTGTTTAAATGCCTGGAAATGATGGGTTAAACAGACCAATCAATGAAACAAACCTCCAGTGCATTGCAGGGGCTGCAAAAGATGTTCCCTTTGGCTCTTTAGGACCTAACAAGTCAATAACCTATTAATATCATATTCTGCCAGTCAACTCTTTACAATTCACATGTGACTTTTTAGGACAAAACTTTATAGCTTGTGGTGAATTAAATGAAGAATATATCAAAATCCAAACTAAAAATTAGACTGCAAATAAACTGAAAATATGATATAAAAACAATAATAATTGCATGATTTTATTGTAAGATGCACCATAATTAAACATAGCTACACCATGAATATTATAAATAAATAAAATGATCCCAATTTTAAGCAATAAATTATTTTACTAATTATTCAGAATATTACTATATACAATACCCAAATAGTTAAATATCCACATATGACAAAGATAAAACCTTTGCACACTACTAAGTTTATATTGAGAAGATGTATAAATGACAGACAAATGCATTTTTTAGCTTATTTCCCCATGTTATATAATGAACAATCAAATGTAAACAAAGTCTTTGTAAATAGAGAAGGGTGGAGGGGTTGAAAGGGAGGGCAGGGGAATGGGGAAAAAATAAGAATCAAGATATATTATGGAAAGGCACAAATCTCCAATGATGAATGTCATTAT
>NW_004624810.1:6552505-6565577 GCF_000247695.1 Heterocephalus glaber | reverse complement strand
GAAGCCTCTTCCTCTGGACCAGGAGCAGTGGGATAGCAACTCAGAAGCCCCTACCTCTGGGCTGGGAGCAGCAAGATGGACAGCAGCCCCAAAGCCCTTTCCTCTGGGATGGGAGTGGGGGGGGGGATTGTGGCCAAGATGCCCATTCCTCTGGACCAGGAGCAGTGGGACGGCAGCTCAAAAGCCCTTACTTCTGGGCCAGGCACAGCAGGATGGATGGAGGCCCAGAAGCCCCTTCAGTTTTGTTTTGTTTTAATACATGCTTGTTGTAAGTGAAGTTTACATCCATCTTAGGGACTTTGTACATATGCATAATACATTTCAACTCTTTCTTATTCCTCTTCCCCTCCTCACCCATCTCCCTTCCTTTGACTCTAAATCCCCTTTCACTATTTTCATTATTGTGATTCTTGTCATTTTTAGTTCATATTTACAACATATAATGTTTCCATTCCTTGTGAGTTCTTGGAACATAAACATGACACATCTGAAGTATTTTTACTTCCCCTTCCCTACTTTCCTTCCCTTTGTCCTTGGTCTCTTAGATCCCTCCCCATTTGCAAAAAAGTTCTTTCAATTTTTGTAAACTTTCTATTTTTAGGTACCCTGTTTCCTTCTATCAATCCTTTATTTTATTCTTTGTACTTTGCCTTACACAAACAAGAAATACCACATAGTTTTTAAGTTGTGTGTCTGATTTATTTCACTTAACATTTATTTTCCAAGTGTATACATTTTCCTACAAATGTCTAGAAATTATCCTTCTTTATTGGTGAGTAGTATTCCATTGGGTATAGTTACCATATTTTTTTAACCATTTATCTGTTGATGGACATACCATCTGCTTCCAGGATTTAGCTATTGCACAACTACAAACATTGGTATGCATACATCTCTGTAATAAGATGATTTTACCCCTTCTGGCAAGATATCTAGAAGGGGAATAGCTGGATCAAATGGAATTTTTAATTTAAGTTCTTTGAGAAATCTCCAAACCGATTTTCATAACAGTACTAGTTTGTATTCCCACCAAGAATGTATGAAAATTCCTTTTTCAGTGCTGATATGCCAATATTTGTAATTCTTTGGTTTCTTCATGTATGTAATTTCTTTTGATGTAAGATGAAATTTTAGCATTGCTTTAATTTGAATTTTTCTATGGCCAGAGATGGTGCACATTTTTTCATAGGTTTATTGGTGATTTTTACTTCTTCTGAGAAGTATTTGTTCATTTCATTTGCTCATTTTTTGTTTGGTATTTTATTTTGGGTAGTCCAAAGTTTTTTGAGTTCTTTATATATTCTAGACATTAGTTCCTTCACTCAGGATTACCTGAAAACCCTTTTTTCCCTTTTTCTAGGTTGTCTCTTCAGTTTATGGATTGTTTCCTTTGCTGAAGCTTTTTAATTTGATATAATCCCACTTGTTGATTCTTGCTCTTATTTCTTATGCAACTGTAATGCTGTTCAGAAAATCCTTGCCTACACCTATTTTATCTTCAAGTAGGTTCATTGTTTTAATAAATATTTAGATCTTTGATCCATTATGATTTAAGTTTAGTTCCTGGTGAGCAATTTGAGTCCAGCTTTAATTTGCTGCATTTAGATAAATTTCTCCTGCACCATTTCTTAAATTAGATATCTTTTGGGCCGGGGATTTAGCTCAGTGGTTTCACCGCCTGCTGTGCAAGCACAAGGACCCAAGTTCAATCGCTGGTACAAAAAAAAATATACCTTTCCTCCAGCATACATTTTGGCCTCCTTGTCAAAGATGAAAAAGTTGACTATGTCTGGGGATTTTTCTATATCCTCTATTCTGATCTGTTTTTGTCCCCCAAACCTTGCCTTTTTTATCATTGTTGGGTTGTAGTATAACTTGAAATCAGGTATTGTGATGCCTCCTGCTTTGCTCTTGTTGCCCAGGATTGCTTTTTATTCTGGGTCTCTTCTGGTCCCATATGAGTTTTGGTATTGTTTTCTCCAGTTCTGTGAGAAATACTGTTCAATTTTTATTGAGATTGCACTGAATCTAGACTTCAGTTTTGAGAGTATGGCCATTTTGACAATATTATTTCTGCCTATCCAGGGACAGGGGATATCTTTCCATTTTCTAATGTCCTATTCAATCTCCATATGTTCAAAGGTATGGTTCAGCTCTGATATTTCTTTAGTGATTTTTTTGTTTAGTTCATCAATCTCTTTGTAAAAGTGGAGTATTGAGATCACCCACTCTGATGATGCTGTTTGATCTTTTATTTATACCATTATTTGTTTTGTGATGATAGATGCTCCAGTATTCTGAGTATATATATTGACAAATGTTATAGCTTCTTGTTGGATTAATCCCTTAACTGGTGAGTAGTGATCTTTGTCTCTTCTGATGAGTTTTTCCTTGAAGTTTACTTTATCTGAGAGTAAAATTAGCATCCCTGCTTGTTTTCAGGGCCCTGGTGCATGAAATACTGTTTTACATCCTTTGATTTTTTTTTTTTGTCTATGAATATGTTTTTGGATTAGATGAGTTTCTTGAATGCAACAGACTGCTGGATTCTGTTTTTTGATTCATCTTGCCAATTTCTGTCTTTTAATCAAAAAGTTGAGGCCGTTAGCATTGAGAGTTATTACTGAGTAGTATAAATTACTTCCTAACCTTGTGCTCTTTCTCTGTTGGTGACTCTTTTTTCTTCTACTTTTTAAAAATTATCTATCAGCCGTGTTTGATGTATCATTTCATCTGGGTTCTTGGCTTTCTTGATTTCATCTTATTTGTCTAGGATATTCTTCAATGTTTTCTGGAGTGCTGGTTTGGTATTCATAAATCTCTTGGTTTGTTCTTTTTTGTGAAATGTCCTTATTTCTCCATCTATTTTATAGGAAAGTTTTGCCAAGTATGTTAATGAGGGTTGGAAGTTCTTTACTATTAGGGATTGAAGTACTTCACTCCAAGCTTTTTTGGACTTTAAAGTTTGTATTGATAAGTCTTTAATTCTAATGGGTTTACCTTTATATGTGGGTTTTTGCTTTTCTCTGACAGGTTGTAAAATTCAGGCAGGGGGGTGTTTGCTTCTGTTTTGTTTTGTTTTGTTGACATCTGACATCTTAAATACAATGTGTCATTGGGGACCTTCTTTCAATTTGTTGATGAACTGTTTTCTCATATTTGGGAAGCTTTCTATTATGACTTCTGTAAATAAATGTAATATTCTATGTGTGCTATATTCTAGTTTCTCTCTAACTCCAGTTAGCCTTATATTGGTCTTCTTAGTGTGGTCTAATAGCTGTTGAATAAATTTTTCAAGTTTTTTTCTTTGAGTAATTTGTCATAATCTATCATATTGTCCTCAATTTTAGAAGTGCTGTCTTTGCATTGGTCATTTCTGCAAGGTGAGAATTCTATAAAATTTATTTTATATCTGTCATTCCTGTATGATACCCTTTCGTGGATTCTATATGTTTGGTAAATTTGTCATTCATATTTTGAACTCTTTTGGTCAGCTCTTCTAATTTTTTATTTGTTTCCCCCAAATCTCACTGATCATGCTGTTTAATAATTCCATAAACTTTTGGGTTACATCCTCTTTCAACTCACCAAGTTTCTTTAACTCTTCTTTAATCAATGTGAAAGGCTCTGCTACCTAGTGGTTCCTTTCCTCTTCATTAGCGTCCCCTGGAACTGCCTTGTGAAAGTTCAGAGAATTTGTGCATCTTTTGTTGTCTTGTTTTCCCTATCTTCGTGTGTGTGTGTGTGTGTGTGTGTATTTGTTTTTAGTTTTCTTTGTTTTTGTCTCTTTTTTCTTTTTTGGTGCTGAAGGTTGAAATCAAGTAGAATGAGAAGAGCTTTCAATTTAAATTAAGGTCTTTTTAGTAACACACTGCCTTCTCATGATGTGTTTTCAGCTTTATTTGTCCAGAGATAGTAGTTATTCTTCAGTTATTTAAGTGACTTGGACTCTGTCCTTCAGTTTTGAGGAAAGCTCTACTTCTAGTTATAACAGCATCAACAGGTCCAATCATACGTTGCTTACATGTGACAGACCTTGCATTTACAGTTTCACCCTTTACCAGTACTATTTGCAGCCTATAGTCAATTATTATTAGTGGAAGGAGAAGAGGAGGGAATAGATTGGGTGATATGTTAAAGAGGAGTGTAAGTTGGTAAGGGAGAGGTTGGTGGGGGAATAGTAATAGATTAAAAAAAAAGCAAATTTAGGGTCAGATTTTGTTGGAGATCTTTTAATTGGATGAAGGTTTAAGTGACGAGTGTTTTAAGAAGAAATTTGTGTTAAAAAAAAAAGAAGAAGAAATTTGTGGGATCAAGGATGGGATGTAGGAGGAGAAGGATTGAGGAAAGCTACCAGGTTGCTTGTTGTACAAGCACAACAACACGTTGATATATTTGTGCATCTGTAAAGTGAAAAAAAGACAAGGGAAGACAAGAGGCTTGGGAAGATAAAGAAGACTAAGAAGAATAGAATAGAGATGACAGAAAGTTAATACAAGAAAAGATAAAAGTGACTGAGAGAGAGCAGAATATAGTAAACTAAGAGAAAGAATTTAACAAGAGGGAGAAACAAATGAAAAATAAAAAAATAGTATTGCTACAGGAGCTTGAGTTGAAGAAACTAGATAGGGAGATTAAAAGAGGGAGAAAGTAAACACCAATGAATGAAAGCACAATTTAAAAATTTTAAACTAAATGTACTAAAAGTATCTGGTAGGACCTCTGATCAAATACTCTAACAAGAGACTGTACAAATGATTCACATGTGCCTGCTTTGCTAAAAAGCATGAGTGTTCACACAGTTCCCTCCTTGCTTTGGTTGCAGTCTGCTTGCAGGCAGCCACTCCACTTTCCCCTCTTTCCCTTGCACTCAAAACATGAGCAAACCCAGTATTATGGATTCTCTCCCCTGGAAGGCAAGAGGAATCTGACACTGTCCCTGGGCTTGGTTTAGAACTCTTCCCCCATGCCCAGGAATGATGATGGTATTTATGGACAGGTTTACTTGCAGGTGCCCTCTCTGGCTGGGGTCCTTAGGTTGTTATAAACACATTCATATGTCAGCAGGGGTCAGAAGAACAGGTAATGCTGGCACGGAACCATGGGAATTGGTGATTCACTCTCCATGAGAGCACACAGGTTTACCTTCAGGCCTGGTAAGGACATTTATGCTCTCTCTCTCTCTCTCTCCCCCCCCCACCTGGGCAGGGTCCTTCTCCCTCCATGAGGGCTGGTGAGGCTGCCAGGCTGCAGCATTCCTGGTGTTTGGAGGCGAGGCTAGGTGATGGGACAAATGGGCTGGTATACGCAGAGTATGATTCAGGACACCAGCCTCTGAAGTACCCGATCATTCTTTCATTTCCAATTAATTTTCTGTTTTAGGCTGAAAGACCCTACCCACTACAGGGTACCTGTGGTTTGGTAAGATCTCTCTAAGCACCTCTGAGATGCTGCCTGCTCTAGTCAGGATGTTGGAGCTCTCCTAACAAACTTTTTTTGAGCAATTATTGTATTCATTACTGTGAAATAGGATTCAAATTTGTTAAAATTACAAACATTCCTTATCCTCACAGAGTTCTTGCCCTTTCATTCTCTAGAACATGGCAGGTTCATTAATTTTTTTACCAAGTAAGTTTCTATTCAAAGATTTCAGCAACAATAACAAAAGTTCACTATCTGGTCCCTATGTTTCTTATTATTTTTTTAAATGATCATC
This sequence comes from Heterocephalus glaber, assembly GCF_000247695.1. Next base: position 6,559,861 of record NW_004624810.1, on the reverse strand, counting down.
CTATTTGCCCCAATCTTTGACCCAGTCACCTTAAGCTACTTAAACTTCCACTCTCTCATTCTGTCTAAAACACACGTGCACTTTATAATTACCTGGGAAAGTTTTAAATTCCTGATGACCAAGCTGCAACCTGGACAAATCATGACAGAATTTCAAAACAAGAACTTATACATCAGTTAAGGTTTGACACCCCCCACACACACATGCCTCTAGTAATTTCAATGTGTTTTCAAGGTTGAGATGCTTGTCTTACTTTTCAACTCCCTTCTTTGTTACCTCATTTCACACTCATCCAGCAAAACACAGCCCAACCATTCTTTCTTCCTGTTTTTCCTGGACTCAGCTGAACTTCCATACTGGCTTAGGAGCATGTATATTGGTTGTCTATGGCCTCAAAACAAACTTAACAGCTTAAAACAACACCATTTAATAACTCACAGTTCTGTAGTTCACAAGTCCAATGCAGCATGACTTCTACTCAAGGTCTCAGAAGCCTGAAATCAAGATGTTAATTGGCTATGTCTTCATATGAAATCTCAACTACAGTGAGATCCATTTCCAAGTGTCCTTAGTTTATTAGCAGAACTCATTTCCTGCAATAATTGAAACATTTTCCCTGTTGTCTTATTAGCTGTCAGAGGGACTCCTTGGTATTGGCTCCAAGGAACTGATCTCAGGTGCTTATTCTGCCCAGAACCTCTCACAGCTCCAGTGTCTCTGACTCCTGGAAGGCCTAAGTCCCTGTGGCAAAGGTGGTGAACCTAAGGCATATGTGCCACAGCAGGCTGTTTGTTATTACTGAAAGCTCTAGAAGGTTTGCCATCACTGCCCTTTGGGCTTAACTGATAAGATCAGATCTCACCTGGATTATCTGCCCTTTTTTCAAATGATTAGTAACTTTTTCATGACAGTGATATCCCATGATGTTTCCCAATTTTATCCACACTCAAAAGTTAGGGCTTATAGCAGATGTGTATATCATACCTTGGAAATCTTGGAAGCCATCTTACTGTGTACTCCTTTTATGACATCCAAAGCACCTCTTCTTCCCACAGCATTTACCATAATGTGTTTGTTCCTATTTCCCTTTCTGACTTCCACCATACACTGAATCCTAGGAGGGCAAATACTATGACATATTCATATTTGTCTTCTCAACACATAGCAAAGAGCTTGGAATAAGGTTCCAGGTTTTATCAAGGGTTTACTAAGTATGATATAATGAATATGCATAAAGTAGATCCTTTGCATATTTGAAAATAGAGCAAGCACAAATTTGGATAAAAGCGTGATCAAGGGTCTTAGGAAAGATGAAACTAAGTCAGTAATTTCAAAAACTTAAGAATAAGTGACTTCAAAAGCACACTAAAAACATAACAGTATCTTCCACTTTGAAGATCTTTAATTAATTTCATTGTTTATAAAATCATTGTTGACCCAAATTATGTATGAATTGTTTTTTATACTTTATCTTCTTTGAACCTAAAGAGTCCTTATCTATTTTGCATTCTTGTTTTGATGGTTGAGAAACTAGTTTTCTATTGGCCAACATGCCAAATACATCATTCATATGGTGCACAATATACATACAAATTAACAGTAATTAATTGATCTTTGTATTATAATCATAAGGTTAACTTTGTAATGCATCTCTTCTGCCTTGAAAGTGCTTAGCGCAATGAAAAAGAGAGACTTTGGCATTTATATTACAATTTCAACACTCTCCAAACTTTGGCTTTCAACAAGTGACTTAGTGAATGTTCATTATCCTCAGTTTTTTCATCCTTAAAATGGAGACAACAACACCTTTTTGAATGTGTATGAAAGGAGCAAGTTATGCGGAGGATCTGGTACAGAATAGTGATGATTTGACAAAATTCAAACAATTCACTTTGTTGTTATTTTGCCCAATGTTGAAAGATCCAGTGGGAAGAAGGGAAAAGTAAATTATATTATACTTTCTGCTTATAGTTAAGAGAAGTTATATCTAAGTACAAATTTAATCTGATCTGTAGTAAAATAAAATTGCAGATGCAGAACTTATTCTATGGTACACTGTTGACAACATCTAAAAAGCAGGAGAATGAGAAAAACTAACTAAACTATTTTTTACACATTTAAATAGGGCCAGGGATTTAGCTCAGTGGTTTCACTGCCTGCTGCGCAAGTGCAACAACTCGAGTTCAATCCCCGGTACCAAAAGAAAAGAAAAGTACTTAAACATTTATCCTTTTACAATAGCATCCAAAAAAATGAAATATCTGGGAATTAATCTAACAAAGCAAGCAAAAGACCTCTATACTGAAAACTACAGCACTCTGAAAAAAGAGATCGAAGAGGATACAAGAAAATGGAAAGACTTCCCTTGCTCCTGGGTAGGAAGAACCAATATAGTGAGAATGGCCATACTTCCAAAACTACTATATAGATTCAATGCAATGCCAATTGAAATTCCAATATTCCAACAAATTCCACAGAACTAGAGAAAACAATCCAAAAATTCATTTGGAACCATAAGAGACCTAGAACAGCTAAAGCAATTCTAAGCAACAGAGACATGGCTGGGGAATCACAATCCCCAACTTGAAACTATACTACAAAGCTACTGTGATAAAGTCAGCATGGTACTGGCAAAGGAACAGACCTGAGGATCAGTGGAATAGATTAGAAGATGCAGAAACAACTCCAGACATGCTCAGCCACCTCATCTTTGACAAAGGAGCCAACCACCCTCATTGGAGGAAAGATAGCCTATTTAATAAATAGTGTTGGAAAAACTGGATTTCAACCTGCTAAAGATTAAAACTAGACCCATACCTATCACCATGCACTAAACTAGGATCGAAGTGGATTAAAGATCTAAATATTAAGACAGAAACACTAAACTTGCTGGAAGATGTTAGATAGAATTCTTGAAGACATTGGCATAGGAAAAGACTTCATGAACAAAACCTCAGCAGCACAGGAACTAGCAGAAAGAATCAACAACTAGGATCTCATCTTATTAAAAAGCTTCTGCAGTGCAAAAGAAACCACCAACAGAGCTAACAGACAACCTACAATATGGGAAAAAAATTTTAGTAGCTGTACTTCAGACAAAGGAGTACTATCTAATATATGTAAAGAACTGAAAAAAATCAGACCCCCCAAATTCAAAGACCCAATTCAAAAATGGGCATCTGAAATTAGCAGACATTTGTCAGACCAAGAATTAAAAGCAGCAAACAAATATATGAGAAAATGTTCAACATCACTGGTCATTCAAAAGATACAGATGAAAACAACACTGAGAGTCCACCTCACCCCAGAAAGAATGGCTGCGATCAAGAAATCAACAAATAAAAAATGCTGGCAGGGTTGTGGGGAGGAGGGAATCCTTCTCCATTGTTGGTGGGAGTGCAGACTGGTGCAACCACTGTGGAAGTCAGTATGGAGATACCTCAAAGAACTAGGACTAGAGGTCCCATTTGACCCAGGTATTCCCCTGTTGGGTATCTTCCCCAAAGAATTAAAAGAATCATACCACAGTGATATATGTGCACCCATGTTCATAGCGGCACAGTTTGTAATAGCTAAAGCTTGGAAGCAGCCCAAGTGCTCATCAACTGGAAACTGGATAAAGAAAATGTGTTTTTTTTTTATAAAATGGAGTACTACTCAGCCATAAAGAATGAAAAACTAGAGTCATTTATAGCTAAATGGATGCATATCAAGGCCATACTCTTAAGTGAAATACATAGGACACACATGTGTACATACCGAATAGTTTCACCAGTGTGAGAAACTGATAGTGTAAACAAGAGTTAAAATGATTAAAATGAATAATTGATAATTCAAAATAGGAAAAAAGGTCCAAAGACGAAGAAGTGAGGGGAGGGGAAGGGGAAAGGAAAAGAGGGAAAGGAAAAACTATGAAAAAAGAAAAAAAACTGAAAATGAAATCTATGTAAATAGGGAAGGGTGGAGGGGGTGAAGGGCGTACAGGTAATGGGGAAAAAATATAAGAACTAAGATATATCATGTACAGGTACAAACACCCAACGATAAATGTAAACGAATTGTATACCTAAAATGTACCAATAAAAGAACTAAAAAAAAAAAAATTAAATAGGAGAAATTGTTTTTAATTGTATTCTACTGTGAAAAGCTTCTTCTTCAATAATATAGCTCTAGAATAGCACTGTCCAATAGAAACACAATTCCAGCCATGTATGTAACCTTAAATGTTCTAGAAGCTACATTTTTAAAAGTATTAAAAAATGAGATATATACCTTAAGAAATTCAAATATTATTTTAATATGTAATCAAAATAAAAAGAATTAATAAAACATTTTACTTTTTAAAAGGTAAGTATTCAAAATCACACATATATTTTCACACTGATGGCTTATCTCGAAGTGAACTAGCCATAATTCATACATGCAATACTTATTTTACATATTTGTGAGTGTGTATTTCCATGTATATGTTTATATAGGACTCTTAAACTACAGGAAAAACAAAAGATATATTTTCTAACTTGGCTCTCCAGAGTTCACATGCTAGACCTGAATGTTCTCAATCTCTCTCTCTCTCAATCTCTCTCTCTCTCTCTCTCTCTCTCTCTCTCTCTCAATCCCCCCCCCATGAAGCTAACTTTGCTCTCATGGTAAGTAGGGGAATTTTAAAGGAAGAAAAATCAATTGTGCCCTTTCCCATGGCAATCATCCACCAAGAAGAGAGTATCATTTTAAGGGAAGGTATGGTTGTAAAATTCTAGAAGTGAACAGGTAGCTGAGGCTTGAGGCAGGCCCAGGAGTGATGGGGAAAGCGAGAGGTAACTACACTTGCATCTACTCCTGCTTTTTTTTTCTCTCAGCTATATTATAGACTTGCAAGGGGACACAGACACACAGGCTGCATCTTCTTTTGATCATTCATTTAAGAGATAATTTATTTACTTTCCTCAGTGAAGTAAAGTTTTTTAAATGCATGGGCTAAAAATCAGTGACTGTCTCGTGATAAGCCAAAATACCTACTCTAACTCTTCATAGACTTTGAAGTAAGACAACTTTGGATGCAAAGACTGATTTGCTAGAGAAGCAGAGTCTCTATGAAGAATACAAAGATGTCAGATGCTCTAGTAGTGAATTGAGGGGTACAGAATATAAAATATCTGTCCAAGTGTCTTAGCCATTCTCGAAAACTTTCCACAGCTACACATACACACACACACAGGTGCACATGCAAACACACATGCCCAATAAGAAGAGAGATAAAGAACTGCTACTATAAATTAGATAATTTAGCAAATGTCTTGACTTTTTTAGGCTACCATATCTTCAACTAGAGCAATGTTAATAACCCCCTACTGATCCAATTAAAAAGAGAATGAATGCACTATGCAAAAACCAAACCAAAACAGAAGCTTCTTTAGCCACCGGATCTGATCCTATGGGAAATACACTTCCTGAATGCATATGCTGTTTCCATCAATACCCTGACTTTGAAATAATTCAACGTAACATTTCATACACTGTATGCACATATGGCATCTAAGCACACACATAAACATATTAACATATAAGCATGCTCTTCACATGTGAGGATGAAACTACTCACGCAGACTGATCCTGGTGTGTGCAGATGTCACATGAAAGGGCCACCAAGAGGCCAAGCCTCCTGTCCTTGTGAAAACACCATTCTTTCATCTGCAGACGCAGCTGCTACTTTCCAATGCCTAAAAGAGACAGGACTATCCAGAGACAAAGCTACCGCCAAACCTCTGCTCCAGGATTTAGTCTCAAGAAAGAATCTTTACCCTATTGAAAAGATATTCAAGGAGATAATGGATCAGAAGAAAACTCTGTTTCTGCTGCTTTTGAGGTAAAACAATTATTTGAGTCTTGTAATAAGTAATGCCAAAAAAAGCTTATCCTTGTAAACAGATAAATAAGTTTTAAATTATTTTACTAGTGATCAAATATCTAAAGTCTAATGAATTATGTTGTTGCATTGTTTTTAAAAAAGATGAAAAATCTATGATCTAATTTGAAAACATTTAGGGATAAATTTGAGGTTCCAATTCACTGAATATATCTGTAAAGTTTATTAGAATTCCAAAGTTTCCAGTTTAAATTGGCTTCTTCCTAGAGATTGAAGTGTGTAAATTGCATACAAATGGAGAAAGGGGCATTGATTCTCACTAAAAATGAGCTCAATTTCAAAGAAACTAGTTCAATACTTGAGTTATTCTATCTAATAGAAGTTACCACAGAAAGATAGTGTGAAGTGTGACAACTGCAGATCATGTGTACCCTCTCAAGATATTTCTGATTCTTTCTGCTAAACAGCCATTTTTGGTCTCATCTATGTTCCTGTTCTATGAAAGAACTGTTTTTCCTCCACTTTAAAATAAGAAAGTTAAAAATGTCAAGAATGTTTTCAGATCAGCACATTTAATCAATTTTTTAAATTCTACTTTTACTTTTTTTCAATACAGACAATAACCAAAAGTATTAACCTCGTTGTAAGATGCATATTTAATGAATATTCAGTCTGTCCATTTTATAAGAACAAATAAATACACTTTATAGAGTAATGTATATGTATAAAAATGGCTCTTTATGATCAACAGTTTTGGAAATTCTTTTTTAGACAAGGAAGAAAGAAACCAAGAAATAGTTACGTGCTTGCTACCAAGTAATTAAAGCATCTAATATTAAGGATTCATGAAAGAATAATCAAGGAAATTTTGAAAAATAAAATGCTGGTCTATTCTATTTTACCAACCTTTAAAATGTTTTATAAATTTACCACAACGAAAACAGCTTGATATTTTTACTTTTTCTTTTCTTTTCTTTTTAATATCTTCAATTTGTAGTTGAAATCTACATTCTCTATTCTGTGCCTATTGCCTGTCACTCTTTCATTTTTTTTTTACTGCAGATTTCCCTCTTTAAAATAAAACTCTTTGGGCAATCTACTAAGAAGAGCAGAGCACCCGGAAAGAAGCTCCCCCACTGCCATCCCAAGCTCCTAGGGCAGAGAAGCTGACCCAGTCCCAGCACCTGGAAGGAAGCTCCCCCGGCGCCATCCCAAGTTCCTAGGGGAGAGAAGGTGAGCCAGTCCCAGCACCTGGAAGGAAGCTCCCCACTGCCATCCCAAGCTCCTAGGACAGAGAAGCTGAGCCACGCAGGCACCAAAAGCACACCCCCCCCCACCGAGGAAATGAGAAGACACATAAACAAGCCTCAAAAACAGACTTCTGGATCACCTACAGCAACCCCAAAGGGAAACAAGATGGAACAATCTGATACTCAACCACCTGGACTCTCAGAACTGGCAACAAAAGAGGATCTGGGAAAAATGAAATC
>NW_004624810.1:6516005-6549976 GCF_000247695.1 Heterocephalus glaber | reverse complement strand
TACTTCTTAGAAGTTGTCAAATTTATTTCAAAACAGATTTTTGAAATATGCTTTCTATATCCTTCTAAATTCTGTAAAATCTTTGGTAATGTCTCCTAGATCTTGATATTTAATTTAAAAAATGTATAATTGATATGTGTTACAGGAAGAAAAGATCTAAAGGAGCAGGGGAAGTAGGTGGGGTAGGGGAAAGGAAAGAAGGGAAAAGAAAAAATGTGAGAAAAGGAAAAAAATGGAAACAAAGTCTTTGCAAATAGGGAAGGGTGGAGGGGATGAAGGGAGGGCAAGAGGAGGGGAAAAAATAGGAACCAAGATACTCCTGTAATGGTACAAGATCCCAGTGATGAATGTAACTGTATGTTATACCGAAAATGTACCAATAAATTTAATGGGGAACAAAAAAGAAGAGCATTGGCTACTTTTGAAGTTGCCCACTCTCACCAATTACCTTTTCCTTCCACCACTATAGAGCTATTCATGGGGAATATCCAATGTGCATGGAGTTCTACATACTGCTAGCAAGCCATGTGAAATATCAAGTGTCAGAGTAGCAATTAATAACTCTGTAAGTATCAACCAGAAAATGCTGTTCCCCTATAATTCAGCAGCTAGACAATTAGTTGTCATCAGCATAGGCCAGTCATAAAGTACTGTTCCAGGCAGCTAGTTAGCCCTCCCTCATCTCTTAAAATTAAACACATGGCATCCATGTCATTTATCCCCAGATCTTCATATGAAACAATGCAATGTGTTGATTGGAAAGTCCCAACGTGCAGTGGATTGTCATAATCAAAGACTTGTATTTTGCACCAAGCTCTCATCTCCATGCCTTTGTGCATGCTGCTCCTTCTGTCCAGAACATATTCACACCATCCCCTGCCTTCCCTACTACCCTACCCCTACAACCATCTACATATTGCTTAAATTTCTTTCCAATGATAATCATTTGATCATTTTAAGTATTTCACAATTCTTTGATCTCCATGCAGATGACTTTCTTCAAGTGTGTTCCTATCACTCAAACATTACATTAAGTAGTTACATTAACTCTTATTCCTCTTCTTAGTGTACTATGCTCAAGTATACTCCAGCCCTTATCACTAAACAATGTAACAGTCCCTTTGTTTTTCTATAGTCCTCATTAGAGTGTAAATTCTATAGGCCAAGTACTATGTTTTAGTTAAATATATATTTTTAGCATCTAGAACCATTGCCTTCCATCTTGTACATAGGAATGCATATTTTAACTTCTGGAAGAATATAATGCCATTTAAAAATTCCCTTTGATCCTAAGTCCTTATATAATAACAAGCTATACCACAGACTTGCCTTCAAATACTTGCACTATTTTCTATTTCCAAAACCATAATCAGGTCATCATTACTCACACATGAACTCTTAGCAGCCTGCTCAATAGCAGCCCAGCTTTATGTCCTGTCCATATTTTAAAATGTACACTGAATCATCATATTATTCTCCAGCTTAAACCCTTCACCAGCTGTCCACTGAACTTGTGATAAAATACCCAAACACTACTTATAAAGTTGACCATATCTGGTCTGTTCCCACCTCTGCAGCTTGCTGTCTCTCTCTCTCTCTCTCTCTCTCTCTCTCTCTCTCTCTCTCTCTCCCTCCCACATTTCATGTTCACGTAGAATTTTTCCAGTTCAAATGTTATTTCCCTCTCTGGAATATTCTTTACCTCTCTCATCACCATTAACACAACTATACTTCATTTGGGTAATCTAATTTCACTCTGCAGCTTTCAGAAGTCTCCCTGTTCCCCAACAGAAAACAATTCACCTGCTATATTATTTCATATAAAATTCTTTTCCTTGAAAGAATTTTTCTAGATTGGAAACTCCCAAGACATTTTTCCAGTTGTAACTTTCCCAATTACAATTTTGTAACTGCATTTTTTTAGAAAGCTTCAAGCTCCATGAGGGCCCAAAGCACACATACTCTCTTTGTCACTGCAGCACATTTCGCAGCTCAGTGTCTATCTTGTAATAAGTTCTTGACAAATGCTTTGAATGAGTGAATAACAAAGGTAGCATCTTCAGGAGGAACTCAGAAGAGAGAGTGATCCATAAGAGTCAGCCCTCCCCTGCCAGAGAGGAGGCTGGTTAAAAGACATGGTAGATACAGAAGAGTACAGTTCCAGGTATGAAGCTTTCATGAAATAATGTTTTTCATGGAAATTTACAGAATGTTACCAGATTTTAGGTTTTCTAAGTTATGTTATTAAAACCAAAAATCATTTTATCTGGAAAACCCATTGTTTTATATTTAATATATAGGAATGCATACTCTAGCACTAAAAATAGGGAAAGAAGGGGAGAAGAAGGGAGGGAGAAAAAAAGGGGAAGCAGAGGGAAGATAACCTCAAAATAAAGGATAGTTCTTTAAACTGAAGGAATTTAACAATATAGAAATAAATTATCCCAATATATGTATACAGATAAGTGTTTCATAATGTTCCTTTAGAAAATTTCCATAAGCACTGGCACCTGCCCATTGTCCCCTGTAACCACTGGCCTGGAGAGAGGAGGAAATGTAGGAGTCCCAGGCTGAAGCACAACCAAGGCCTCAGGAATTCTCTGGGCACATTCAGGAAATAATAAATAGATCCCCAGGGTGTAAGTTTCATGGAGATGAGAAAATGTAAGTAGATAGACTTTACCTGGATGATATAACATAACTGTTAATGATTCACCAGAAATTCTTCTTCCCATTATGCTTAGTTCACATGTAAAAACACCATTGTTTCTAACAGGAAGCCAACAGGAAAGAAAGAGGAAAAGCCTTCATCAAGAAAGGAGGGAAAATGAATTAAAATCTATTACGTACATGTACCAGCTCCACACAAGGCATATAAGCATTATGTACTGCACACATGTACTAATAAAAAGGGGGGATGAAATGGGCAACTTCTATGCACCTGCTCTAAGCCTGATGTAGGAGAGAACAGAGAAGAACAGGAAAAAACACCTAATGTGCTTCTTTCTCGGGTGTGTGGGATGGAGTGAAATGCCATGAAATAGCAGTGCACTGGATTCAGCAGAATCAGAGTCTGAAAGTAAACAGAATATCTTCACATTTGTGATTGCAGAGAGGAAAATGAAGGCTTCCAAACAGTGAGAGTGACTTCAGTTTTCTGCTCCCCCTGTACATATGTACCTGCTCTCATCCAGCCCTCGGCCTCCATGGAGACGAGAGAGAAAGGCAGAATCACCTAGGAAGGAAACACAAGCAAGCACTGATGAGTACCTTTGACTCTTTCTTTTGCTGGCTCCATCCCAAGCCTTGCAAAGTTAAGGAATGTAGAATCATCCAAGGCATCCTCACCTCCTCTGGACAACTCAGACACCCTCCACCCTATTCCTATTGGTTTCTTGTTCTTCACTTCACCATTCCCTTTGATATACAAGTAGCCTCCTTTCCAACACATGACAACTGGTATGACTGCACAACACTAGGTCTTTCTTGGAAGAAGGTCATCATCACAGTGCATGGTCTTCCTTATCTGTTAGGTTTTGTTCACTACTTATCTGATTCTCTGGAAGTGCTGTTTCAATAATGCACAGCCATATATTTTAGGTTTGCACTTCTTTCCAAATCAAAACTTCAAAACAAATTTCTCCCCTCATATGTACCTAACTATTGATGCTGTCCTGGTTTCCAGCTCTGTTTTGTAAGTATGCTAATTCTGGTTGAATTAAGTCTTCTAGTATGAAGCAGTAACAAATAGAGCAAAATATTTCAAGAGTTTGATCACAAAACTTGGGTGGGAGGGGCTGTACACTCAAATGCCACTCTTTGGGGGAATAGTTGAATACACAGTATCTCTATGCTGTGAAATATTATATACATAACAGTCATTGCAATTGTGTCTTGGGCATATAAAATTGTGGCTTGTGTCTAACTATGAACATACACATGACTTGTTGCTATTAGGTTAAAATGAGACCAAGGCTTTGAAAAATCTGTACAATATGCCATTACTATTGGAAAACAAAAATCTGTATACATAGATGTTGCCCATGCTGATATATGCATGAAGAAAGGCCTAGAAAGTTGAATACCAAGCATTGATAAGGTTGGCCTCATTGAAACTACAGTGAAGGAAGCCATAAACGTTTTCATTGTATTCCTTGCTCTTATTTCACATGTTACAATTGATATTTATTAAAAATAATAAAATAATACAATTTAAAAAGAAAATAGTTGTCTTTTGTTTTCAATCTATAGAAAAATCCCAAAGTAGGGAGTTTGGTTGATATAAAATATGAATTTTGATTGCTGTATTGGTAACACCCCAAATATTATACTTTATTAAGCAGGCTTATGTGAAGAGGCAAACTTACATTTTATGTCAATTTTGTTCTGGAAAATTCTTTGAGATCCCTGAATGTTGCAACTTTCAGTACAGAGCAAGGAATTTTGAGACTAGCTAAGCATTTCCCAGCTCCTGCTTCTGGTACTTTTCTCCATGACAAGAAATAGAAGAACCTTGTAAATCATAACCAGGATGTTCTAAGAAAATTTCTGTCCTTGGTTTTCTCTGCCAATTACCTGTCTATGAACAAAGAATTAAAAAATAGTATAAGTGATGTGACATTTTGGGAGCAAGAAAAATAACAGACAAGCCTGTAATGGACTGCCAGGTGCACAGCTACCTCTCACCTTTACAATCTTGTCAGGAAGTCTAGTTAAGACACCAGGCTTTGCTGTAAGAGTCTTCTTTCTCTGTTGCCTTCTTATTGCTGAAAATTACTCAATATAGTTTCTCATTCTTCTGTCCCACTATCTATTCCCCAACTGCTCTTGTCATTTCTTCATCTCTCCCACTCACATATAGACACAAAAGTCTAGTTCTTTCACTTCTTCTCTTACTGAACTACAAATACTTATCGGCAAAGATGAAAAAGCATTCTTTAAATATTTCAGCACTGGTGTGGGAAATTCTTTACTTACAAAATTATACCTTCCTACAGTTCTGAGACTCAGTGATACTCCAAGAATGTGATTTCAGCCACAGTGTTCTTCAGGAGGATTCTAATTCATTTTACACAGACACTGTATCAGAGGAACACAAGTTTAACCATAATAAAGTTGAAGGAAATCCTCATTTACCTATTATTTGCTTTGGCTGTATATTAATGTCACTTTGCTTTATTCTAGAAAAATGCTTTGGTGTTTTTTCTGGCCATGATGATCACATAGGACTCATTTCTATGCAAAATATTTTACAACAGATTGTCACATGGCCCAGCTTTTATTTGTATACTTTCTCTCTTGGCATCTCTCACACAGTCCTTCCTTTCTGCCTTCCTTTATCTCTCTGATTTATTCCCATGAGCCTCATATTCCACTCTCTCATAAAGATCTCTGTTTCTTCCTGTGCCTTCTTTCTAAGGGAGAGTCATCTTTGTCTCAGAATTGGTGAAGTCCTCCGACAAGCTTGGAATTCTGGGTTGACAAAAAAGCCTTGATTCTGTAATAGAGAAAGGCTTAATACACAGAGAGAGTGATGTTTATGGAAAAGGCACTAAGGCCAAGCCAGTACATTTTAATTATATTTACATAGAGGGGAAATGGAGAAGAGGTTATACTACGAATTCATATTACCTTTACCATCAATATTCCTACAAAAATATTGGCAGCCATTATCACAAATATGTATTCATTTACAGATTATTTATTAAAGTCCCCAAACATTTTTTATAAATCCATCCCCAAAACAATAAACAAACAAAATAATTATAATAATTCAAGAGATTCTTAGTGGTGCTGGAGAGCACAAGTGAGGAGAAGAAAGCAGAGGAGAGGAGAGGAGAGGAGAGGAGAGGGGAGGGGAGGGGAGGGGAGGGGAGGAGAAATTGCTGAGCCAATGAGACCTCTGTGGGTCCCTGCAGAATGTGATGAGGCAGGAAGTCAGCACACCCTCCTTGACCCTCCAGTCCTCTGCTCTGCCCCTTTTACTCACCCACTTCACCCTGGGGTCGACTTCAGAAGTGCACCCAATATTGCCAAGGGTCCTGAGATGAAACTGGGGAAGCCACAGTCCTTGTTTTTGTCCTTCTAATATCACTGGCCAGTAGATCAAAGAATGCCTTCCTTGACCCCTGGCTCAATTTTTTGAAGACATAAAATAAAGCCTGGGCATATTGGCTTTTTAATAACAAAAAAGAACATACTGTTTTTCTCTGAATAGTCATGTTATTAAGCCTCCACAAATCAGTAATCAATATTTTGAATATAGATGGTCTTTATTATCAGGTTTATTTCAATTTCAGAGTTACTGTTTGCATTCATATGTTTATATCCGAAATATTTTTTTCTAAAAATCTTCATGGGACATTTATTTATACAAGTCATGGTGATAACCGGTAAAAACGTGCTATATCGTGAGCGGGATAATCATATATTGCAGATGCAGGAGACACGCCAATTACTGGGGAAAAAATGTATTTGGTGAATGGTTCCTGGGTATGTGGGCCAACATCAGCTATTTAAGGCCCCAAAAGTGTTGTCTGGGTAGCAGATTAATAATGACACAGACCTCTTTCAGGTTTCATGACAGGGACAATTCTTTATCAAATGAATCACCTTTAAGAGTTTGTAGTATTCATTAGGAAAAATAATTAAAATTTCTCAAATTTTAGAAATTGCTTCTTTGAATTCTCCACATTTCCAATAAATGCCAATTTCTAAATAATTTTAGAACATAAGATAATAGTTTAAATTTACTAATAACTCTTTATAGCAATTCTGGAAAAATTGGATATCCATATGTTAACAAATAATTTGATAAATTTGAAATTCTGGGCACAATTACAGTTATAACTTACGTTCTTTTACTTTTACTATTTCTTCCCACATGCCTTCTATAGTTTCTCTGATGAAAACAAGAGGAAAATTTGGGTTAATGCAAGAAGGAAGCTGCAGTTGATATTGACACAGTTCTCTTTTTCTTCCTTTTGTTTTATCTTCCTCTTCTTTTTTGTTGACTCCCTGGCTTCCTCTCTTCTCTCCACAGCAGTTATCATCATTATCAGGTATGTACTATCACTATAGCATATAATCTTTCATAGAAAATTATACTGACACCAGAAGGCAGCAAAATTATAGCATTCCTTCTGTCCCCTCCAGGAGCTAGCAGTTTTGTAAGATCAAATATATACACATACCTGCCATGCCTCCATGCCTTTATCCTATATTTATTGAGCATTTGCTATGTGTCAGGCTCTGTGCTAGATGACAAAAAAAGGCATCATTTCTGCTAATAACAACCAAAATAAAATGGCAGCTAATACAGCAGAATACAACAATCACCAAATATCTCATAGATCAGAAGCATTATGAAAGTCCAGAGGAAAAGAGATTTCAAACTGGATGGAACATAGACAGTAAACTTAAAAACTATGTGGAAAAATGGAGTCCTAACTCCACAAATTTTGAAATCTTCTGTACATAAATTTGAATAGCCTTATGTCCCCTCTTCTTCATACGTCAAGTAGCAAACATCTTTGGAGTGAAGGATAAAAACTGGTCTATGTTTAAGTCCTAACCCTATTTATTCAACTAGAATTAAATATGATTGCACATTTAAAGTTGCATTATAGTTATAAATATTATTTTTTCTTAAATGTTAAGTAAATTTCCCAGATTGGTTTACTTGTTCTTAAAAAAATAACATATATTGGTCTTTGAAAAAGTACTGAAAGAGCAGGTAATAGCAATATTTTTAGAAGTCTCTGTAGCACAACCAAACTAAAGGTCCTGTATTTACAATAATTATAAGACCCAAAAAAGAAACTCATATTACGAATATACTTCATTACATGCCCCTTCTCATGGATAGGTAGAGGATATGTTAAGTGACACATTATTAAATATCAGCAGACCTTTACACACTTGACCTGGGGAGTTTTCACCAGGCACTGCATTCTTAATATAAAGATAAATTGATTAGGATTTTGTTTTTTGTAATTCTGACTCAGCTTCCTTCCAGTATTTTTAAAAATAGTCCTTGTGCAGTTTTCAGTCGAGTTATCGCTAGGCAAAAATTGAAAAAGATTCAAACTGGAAGTCCATTTTAATATAATTATTCTGGTATTTCACACATTCTGATATTTGTCATTTGTTGCTCTTGCTTTGCAGTCAAAGAGTTTCAATATGATGCCCTGTTCTTTTTTAAAAAAATAAAGCCCTGGGTATTGTGTAATGCAGCACTATTTCATTGTAATGCAGAATGCATAGCTTCAAGTGTTTGCAACACTCTCCAGCCAGTTTCTTTCACACTGAAAATAGACATAGGGCCAATGTGAAAGCATGAGTTGTGTGTGTGTGTGTGTGTGTGTGTGTGTGTGTGTGTGTGTTTCCAGCTCCACTAATCTTGCAGCTGACATCTTTGTGAACAATTAGGCATTCAAGAAAGTTTACAAAATTTAAAGCCAAATTGCTAGTCACTCCCTGCAGATAATCTAAAAGTCATATATTTTGCCAAAAATTGCACCAAGCAAATATAGTCCATGTAAAGGAACAATCTCAGTCATTATTCAGCAGCACAACCACCTGGAACAACCCAGCCTGGCTGTTTAATTTATTCAAATTCTTTTTCATTGTTATCATTATCCTAAAAAGCAAAGACATTTTGAGGAAACTTATTAAGGCTTCATCTGAAATCCTTGTCATTTATAAAACATTATCTATTTATTTTAAAGAGATTTGTAAAAGCCACAATGAATCCCCACACAGCTTTCTTTATGAGATTATAGGGAAGCACATTATATATGAGAGGTTCCACTTCCAATTCTAAAATTTCCCTTTCCTAGGGTGTTATAAAGAGATTGTTACCAAATCCTAGTTTAGGAAAAGGGAAGAAACATTCTTTCTCTGCTGTTATTTTTCTTTACAAAGTCATAATGCATGTTACACAGAATCGCTCTTCTGCATAACAACTTCACCAAGCTCGGCACCGCAGGCTGCAGCCACACACATGGGCCTATGTAGTTCTAAAGGTCATTGATGTGGATCTTTGAGGGAACAACTCTTCCTGGTATTTCTCTGCAGAGAAGAGAATTGGTAGGATAACCCTGAGCTATACTGTGTATCCCTCTGCTCTCAGTCACTTGACCATTGTCGATGATTATGCCAAAATTAACCAATGACAGTCCACCATTGCTAGCAATCCTTTCATTACTTCACTGCCCCTCTCTAAAACTAAAATTCACCATTAGATAATTTGAGCTGCAGCCCTGCTACTACATTAGCCTAATGGGTTTACTCAGAGTCAAAGTTAGAATAAGAGTGTGAAACACTTTCTAGATATCCCTGTGCACATGGGTACATCTTACACAAAGTGCCCGCTACATTTTCATCACTTTTGTTTCTAACATATCTTTGCTCCTTTACTCTCTTAGGTCCTCTTTTGCTTCTTTCAGGTCTAAGAATATTTTCCAGAAAGTTCTTTCTTATGAATTCAAAGCCTTGATATCTCCTTAGAACTTCAGTTGCATGTTATGTTAAATGTTAATTATCTTTTTAAGCATAAACTTTTTTTCCAACTAAATCATAAGGTAGCACAGACATCTGTAGGCCATTTGTATCACCGTGCTTTGGAAAAGTATATTCTTGAGTATTTCAGAGAACTTTACTTATGATATTTTCTAAAAACTACATTCTGGACAGAAAACTAAATACGTGGATTGAAAACTGAACACCCTTAGTGACCCTAGCTTTTTCAGGCAGAAATTACACAAAACACTTCATTTATAGAATAAGGGAAGCTACTTGTTGGTCATCATTTGCTGGAGTGCATCAAGATTACAATTAATACCATATCAAATGATCATCATTCTTCAACCCCAAGTCTCTCTGTTTGTAGTCTTGGAAAAATTTGTTTATTTTCACTTGTATTCAGTTTACCATTTTAAAGAAGAGAATTAAAATGTTCCTATCCTGGAAATGTAATGACACATTAAGGATTTAGAGAAGTATTTAAATAATGAAAATCAGACTAATAAAATATTCATTAGTGTTTTCAGAAGATATTTCAACAAAAACAAGATTGACTTATTTTTTGTTGGATTTATTTTGCTCTATGATTACTTCTCTACCAAAATTGAGAGTTCTCCATCCTTTCAAGTGAGTCTGAATCCCTGCCAGTTGCTTAGTTCTCCTTCACATTATCAGGGAGAGAGCCTGTTACAGGCAATCTAGCTGCTGCTAATGCATTAAAAGATTTTACCTTTTTAAATCATTCCCTACATTCTGCATGTAACAACTTATTTGTTTTTTTTCACAGAATACTTGCAGAGCTCTAATGGCATTAGATACCCGGCATTCAATAGGTTGGATGGCACTTGGTGGCACTGGCCTCTGAGCATTCAATGAGAATACTGTTTGGTTCTTTTTCATTTTAATTGATAGAATGGCTGTGGATATAAGTTGCTCCACACAAAAGGGTGACAAATAATGATAAAAGACACCAGAGTGCTCTCATGTGTGGCTTCATCAAGAAGGAGAAAAGAGATTATTGCAGCTGAACTGATCACATGGAATTTGCTGGCCCTTCCTTTACTGCGTCACCACCCCCTTCGCCACCAGGTCCCTCCACCAAAACGCGGCTCCTGCGGTCTATGAGCGATCCTGTTGAATAACACACAAAGTTGATCCTATCAACAATGATCTTTAGAGTGTTCAAGGACATAACACTGCTTTTGTGAGGCTCCAACATAAGCATTCTCAAATCTTTAAAGGAGCAAATTGTTTCTGATTCTGTCGGTTTCTTGCTGGGGAACTGTTGCCTCAAAACAGAGCTTCTTTGGTAAGTGGGGGTGAGCAGCCCCACAAGCCTTCAGTTAAAACAATGCTCTTGTGGGCCTTCCCAGTAACTGAGACATTACTTGTAGTTTTTAATTAACATTTTAATCCTTTAAAATCATCTAATACTAGGCAAATATGTTAATGCAGCAGAATCAATGCTAAGAAAAGTGTCAGAAAAGATAATAGGTAAAATTAATTATTTTATGATCTACCAGGTTTTCAATTGTTCTTTTGTTCAAAAAAAAAAAAACAAAACTCCGTTACCCTCGCAGAGAGTGTTAGTGATCTTGAAAGAAGAATAAATGTGTGTTCCCAATTATGTGCCTAATACAGTCTGAATTTCTCATCCCCTTTTCTGGTGGCAAACTGGCTTTCATATTCAGCACCACTGAAGAAACCCAGGTTTCCTCTTCTCTACCAGGGTTACTCCTCCTTTCTCTTCTCTTCTGTCTGTTTGGGGAATTGCCTCTGCTATCTCCAAGGCAGTTGCACCCCATTCCTCCTTCCCTGACCTGAGCTTCAGCCAGACTTAGGGGCTATGTCTGTGGCCCTAGTTCCTAGCCTTCCCCTCAAAGTTTCTCTGGTGGTTTTCTCTTATTTAAGCTGTTGGAAGCAGCCTATGAAAGATTTAACTCATAACTCATAGTAGGATACACTGTGTGCATAACTGCAAAAACTTAAGGAGATGGATGCTGGTATTTAATACTTTTAGATCTTCAAAATAAATCCCTCTCTCTCTCTCTCATCTCCTTTTCTCCTTCCCTCCCCCACTCCCTACCTCCTACTTCATGCCTAATCAACTTGTTACTTGCAGGCATTTTTATTATCATATAAGGAGCCTAATACACAAAGCTTTGTGCTCTATAGTCATAATATGCTGCTGGTCATCATGGAGCCCAAATAAAATTCATCAATGACTAAAGATAAAGACTGTGGCTTTGCACTTCCCTCAACAAGCGTTTTATGAATAACACCGATGGTGACAATTTTACACTAAAGAAGAACATTTATAATTAGGCCTTGGTCACACACGTTAATGAATGAGGAACAGTTATGTCTTCCCATAATAGAGCCTGATCATTTCCATTAAGAAATCAGAGAAATGTTTCCCTTCTTTAAATTATGCTCTTTCTGTGCTTCGTTAAAATCTTCTCATTCTGTATTGTCTTTTCAAATTCTTCAAACTCAAGGAGGGGGATTATGGGGGGAAAGATCAGATTTCTTATACCTCTCCCCAAGCTAAATTCTAAGAATAGGAAAAATGATGGCCCTTAACAATTTTCTTTAATGTCTGAGTTCCTTTGCGTGGTGATAAGGTTTTCTATTGAAAGTTCCATCAGTGAGGAAGGATTTGAGTCCATGTACTGATGAAGCCCCCACTGGAAGACAAAATTAATTTTAGTATTTTAAGTCTACAAGAATTTAGAAAAAAGATTGAGAGTAGATAATGAAAATGAATCTGGTTAGAATTGAGAAGGGAGTTCTCCTATGGAAGAAAGCACCTTCCCATCACACCCGCCTCCTCCCCACTGGGATGAGAGATGACACAAAAGCCCTGGAATGGAAATGGAAGCCCTGGTTTATCCTGAATGGCAACAGTTCATTTCTGGGACAATCAGTTTCAGGATTTCCAACCATTCACTGCTAATAATATTGTATGGGTAAAAAGCCCATAGCTATAGTTGCTGACGATGAGTTATTTAAGAAGTGGGTTTCTTTTATTACTTGTTTCTATAATATATTCACTCAAAAGAAAGTTAAAAATACAAATTAAGGATTTGGTTTTGTAAATCAGATTTTTTCAATTTTCATATTATAAAGTAGAATATGTAACCACTTTGCAAACCTTAAAATCACTATAAAATGGTATTAGATGTCACCAGCAACCACTTTCCAAAGCTTTGGTCAGGCGATTCTATTTTTTGGAAAAGAAAATCTGGATTTGCTATTAATGTTGCTGCTGAAGTGTTTAAGAGCATCTTTGAACACACTGATGCCTATTAGGGTCATCTGGTCCAGAACACTTCCAGGCAGGAATTCCTTGTCTGAATTCTGTTTATATAAATTGTTTAAAAGAAATTATATTAAAAGTGAAAAGAACAGCTCTTCTTGTCAAGGAAGGTAGTTTTGATGCCTCAGAAGAATCTCAAATTTTATTCTTATGCCCTGTGTACAGTGGGGCGGGGGGGATTGGGAAGTTTGAATGGGAACTGAAAGCACCCTCCTTTGTGCAGCTCACTCTCCTATGTGGTATGTGTCCCAGGAAAGAGGACAGGCACTGGGACTGAACACAAAAATCAAAATGGATTTTACTCCGCCTTCGGTAAACAGCATGGCACAAAAGTCCATTGTGCTATGAGATAACTGCTAAGATGAATGGAGCTGGCTGTCACGGAGGTGATTGTGGGGCCGGTCTCTATTGGATCACAGTCCAGGGCTGAATTCCTTTCTGGTTCATCAGGGTCTGTTGGTACCACAGGAAGTGTCATGATCCTTTTTTTCACTAGGGCCAGATGGTGTCCTTTTTGAGGCCTTACTAATGCCCAGTTTTCCACATGTAAAACTCCTGGGAAAATGACCTAACTCGCAGCTGCTTAGTGAGGCTTGAGCAGGTCTTTAGAAAGACTTCTGTCAAGAACAAGAAGATTGTACCACTAGCAGAGGAAAGGGGGAGGCTGTGTCTAGATATGTATCAATTACAAACTATTTTTAAACCACTATCATAATTTGAATTGCAATTTGCACAATGTATGTCTTCATAGGCAGTGGCAGAAAGGATATTTCACAAAAGCAACTAACTGATAGGGATGCTGATTGTTTTCCTAGCAGAAGCTTTACCTTCTTCCGGAGCAGATGGCCTGAATAAGAAGAGAAAATGTGGTCCAGAAGGGTCGGGAAAGGACAAAAAGTAAAAGATTCCCTAGATAGCTGCAAGGAGCCTGGAGAGAGGGGAGGGACCCTGGTTTTAAAAAGAGCTGGAAAAAGTGGAAACTTTTGATGTACGTGGTAGTGTTTACCAATGAATTGAATGATTCCCAAGGGTGGATGACTGCAGGTGTGATTAGAAAGTAAGATGCCTTTTCTATAAACTGGGTTAGAGTGTGAAGTCATCAAAGTCATTGCAAGGGTCAGTGAGTTTCATTTTGAAAGGTACTGTAGGATTTTTCTCCAACCCCAAAAAGCATTAGCAATAATTACTGCGGGGATAATGCAACTCTTAACAGCATCTTTGAATCTTTGCATAGTTTCATGTGAGTTGAGTAATAATTGGTTCTAGCTAGTTTGCGGGTGTATTTTGCCATGTGTGGTGTGTGTGTGTGTGTGTGTGTGTGTGTGTGTACGCCAACTATTATTTTCACCTTATTTAAAAGAGCTCTATTTATCAAATGTTTCATTAACATTTTACCTAATTAATTTGACAACAAATTTTTCATGTCATGTTAAATGATATGTTGAATTTTAAAAAAAGTAAAGCCATGTAAAAAGCAGAAGTTATTTTCTATACCAAAATATGACCCAAAAAGTATCAAAATAATTATGAAGATTACTTTCTATAAAGTGCCATTTTGAAAGGCTATCATATGCATACAAATTTGTTTAACTTTTAGGTCACGAAAATCTTGTAGCATATAACAATAGAGAGAAAAAATAGTGGTGGAAAATATTTGGCTTGTGTTTTCAGCTGAGTGCCTAACAATTCTGAAAGAGATGTCTCATCATACATGTTTTATACTAACCAATTTTTGAACAGCAAATGACAAGTCAGCAACACTAAAAAGACATAGTATAGCCACAATTTTCATTCTGCTTTTATAAAAACATAAAAATACTGATTAACTATTTTTATTGCTCTGACCTTGAAAAAATTTATATCCATAATTTACAGATTATTGACCTAATTCTTTTGGTAACTGATAACAATGCCAGGATGTGAATCATCATAAAGTACAATGATATTCCATACCTACTTCAAAGGGGGATTAATATTTTATTCAAGTGGTACTGGCCCTTTAAAATGCCCATCTCCATGGAAAATTTAAAATTGTGCATCTAGGACACTAATCTGAGAAGGTAGAGGAGAAGGAAGCGTTCTACTCTGATTAGCAACCATAAGCATTGGAACAAATACCCAACAACTTATTAAAGGCATAATTTGTTTATTTGCTTGTCTTTATTTTTACATAATAATGGAACTCAGAAACAGCTTTGAATCTAATTCTGCTACTTGGAATCAATTTCCTTTTCTTTTAAAAATATTCCCTTCTGCTGGAGGCCCCAGCAAAAGAGAGATGGGTATCCTGCATACACATAGGATCCATGATGTACAGGTAACATGCTCTAGAGAAAGAACCAGGATTTCCTCCACTGGGTCACTTACATGCAGCCCAGCTTTCAGCAAAAGCCAGCCTTCTGTCCCCTTCTTTTATGAACAAGGCTACGTTTAGTTGTGACACAAAGAAATCCTTTCCTCCCTTGTTCACAAAGCCCCACAGCATTGGCTCCCCTTTATCAACTGGTCTTTACTTTTTCTAATACTGTATTTTTTATTTACATAAGAAATCTTGTAGATGCTCTATTTACATGTGTATTCATTCATTTCAGATTAATGAAAGAAAATGATGAAACCTTAAACCCAAAAGCACAGTTTTACAAAGTCTATAAACTATTTCTGTAGCTGTCACTGTGCCAGAAAGCAACTCTAATTTTGCTCCTATTGGTTTCAATTGTTGGAAATTATCTTAATTGTCTTACTCCTCATATCTTGGGCAGAAATTCAAAGGGTTTGCAGTGTCTTTCCAAGAGTCAAGTTTGATGCACTGTAGTTTTGTTGTGTGGAGACAAGGAGGAACAGAAGGGTGCCATCTCTCTGATTAAAGAGATACTGTTCAAATATAGCAGTGAGTGATTAAAGAAAGAATTATATTGATCCACATATGAATGACCATAGCAAATATATATATGAAATTTAAGACATGACTTGTTGAAAAGCAAAGGCTGTTCTTTTAAAAGTCAAAAATAAATCTTTGACTATTCTATGATTTAAATAAATTCTGACATTTTTCAAGAATATCTACTCACTCTACAAAGAGAAAAACTTAAGTTGACCAGATTAATATTAACTTACAGCAGAAAAAGCACCTCCAGTTTTTTTACTATTATAAATTCTGGAAGTGAGAGGAGGGACCCTCTTGTTGAAAGTTTTAAAGTCATTTCTCAAACAAAGGTCTTAGTTAATTTTGAAAAATCTCTTCTGTTAATTTTCCTGTTGTGACAATATGTGAAATAAGCTCTCTCCATTTTTAAAAACAGTACTAAATAAAGAGATAATTTTTCTTATCCCCTGAGGCTTCCCACATATTTGAAACTGGTAACTTCTCAGAACTTAACCTATAATCTACTGTGACCATCCACATACAAATGTATTCACACCTTTGGAACTGTATTAACAAATAATCATTGGAGTGCCTACTCTAATCATGTAGTTAGGCTGGATATGAGAAGTACAAAGAAAGGATATAATGTAGATCCTCGTCTACAAGATGCTTACAGAACCCTTTGATGATAAGCTAACTAGGGAAAGGCAGGATGCATGTGGGAGGAATAGGAAGGACCTTCTATATATTAGCAGTCAAATTGCATCACATTCTTTTCTTCTTTTTTAATTTCTAGAAGATGTAGTATATGGCTGTAATATATACACTAGCTGTTCTAGAAATGTTGCTGTTTTCTCTATGTTTATTCGAGTACACATGCATGAACTATATACACTATATTGATCTTTAAAAATAAACAAATCTACATAATTCTTCTGTAAGTTTTTTCATAGCATAAACAATGTGGCACACAAAATGTTACATTATGCATGGTATAGTTGAGTACTTTGTCATAAATAATAATAGAGTCTCTCCCTCTCAGTTATTCTATATAATCCAGTCTGTCATTGTCAGATAATTTCAAATTATTTTTATTGCTATTATTTTTTAATTATTTACTGTTTTAAATGTACTATATTGCAATTATTTAATAGTTAATCCTACACTTTGTATTTAGTATCTGCTATCCAAGTGTCAAATAAGTGTTTTTAGAGAAATGAACACTAGGCTTCTTTTTTTCCTTTGAAGATTTGTTTTCTTTTTTTTAAGTTTTAAATATTTTATGCTTATAAGGATTCAAAACATCAACAACCAAAAAAACAGAGACAAATATTTTACCATTTGTTTCAGTTCAGGCTTCATCTCAAGTCAGAATTTATTCAATACTGGGTACTGAATCCAGAGCCTTCACACTGAGCTACACTTCCAGCTTCTTTTTTTAGACATGGTCTCCCTAAGTGTCTCAGCCTAGAGTCAAATTTGTGGTTCTCCTGCCTCAGCTTCCATGGGTGCTGGAATTACAGGTGTGCACTATGATGCCCAATGCAACTCAAATTTTTTACAGAACTTTCTTATGGGTTGTGCTTAACTTACTTGGGTATATAGGCTTACTTTATCATGGTTCCTTTATAAAGAAGAAAACACGCTAACATACTACTTTGAACTAAGATGAGTTTGAAACACTTGGCTTATGATGTTATGAATATAGAAAGCATTTTAAAAAGATGGATTAATAGTCCTGATTGGTCTAACTTCAATCATATTTTAATCAGATATTCTCCACACAAGTTTTTGTTTTCTTATGAAAGAAAAACAAATATTTTCTTTTATGTAATTTCTTAGGTAATATTCTTTATCAGAATTTAATAAAAACAAAGCTTAGCTTTAATCGTGGCAGTTAAACATGCGCAATCTTACCCCACTTATACTCAGTCCAGAGAGCCACTTAAATTTATGGAAACAACAATCAAGCCTAAAGGTCAATAGAATGAGATCTCTTCACCTGTATGAAGGAGAATATTGGGAAAGAAAACGACTGATTAGTCATCTTCAGGAATATGCAGTGCTAAGAAAAAATCCCAATGCATTCTTTTTCCCAACTGAGGAAAAGATAAAGAGCACATGAGCTAGAATTTCAGGAAGAGAATATTTAGAGTTCAAATATAATGTCTTGACTATAGGATAATGAAATATTGCAACCAATTAACTAAAGATATATCTTAAAACCTTGTTAATAGTTAAGGTTTGAATCCAGCTAAGAGAAGAAAAGTAAACTAGACAAGCTCAATACAAGAAAACAATTATGAGAAATGTGTTTGCTTACCAAAAAAATTTCCTTCCTGATAAATAGGGAAAATACTTTTATTTTATACAAATGACATCTATTGACTATGTCTTCTTTCATATTATGTGTTATTGTTATTGACAAGCTGGTCTAGCTATTATTCATGGTTGGCTAAGTACATAATTTTGTTTTTGTCCCAGGGATCAAACTCAGGACCTTGTGCTTGCAAGGTAGACACTATGCCACTGAGCTAAATCCCCAGCCCCATATATAAAACTTAACCATATTACCTCCTTCCTAGCCACTTAAGTGAGGACTTCTTTCATGTAGATCCAATTTCCATTTAGTCTATAAATTATCATAATTTCCTCTCCCTCTTCCCATTGCGAGAGGTTCTGGGGTTTGAAAGGGTCATGTCTTATTAAAATGTGAATTTTCCCTTGTTTTTGTATCACATGACAAAAAAATGACAGTAGTATTGTCAAATATTTCCACCAATAATCCAATTAAGAAAAACATCCAAATATAAGTATTTTATACTCCCTCCAAATTTAAAGATCCAATCCAAAAATGGGTCTCTGAGATGAATACATACACACTTCTCACATGAAGAAGTACAAATGGCAAATAAACATATGAAAAAATGTTCAACATTATTGGTCATTTGAGAGATACAAATTAAAACAATGCTGAGATTCCACCTCTCTCCCAAAAGAATGGCTATTATCAAAAAAATCAACCAATAACAAGTGCTGGCAGGGCTATGGGGAGAAAGGAACCCTTCCCCATTGTTACTGGGAGTGTAGACTGGTGCACCCACTGTGGAAATCAGTGTGGCTATTCCTCAAAAACTAGGACTAGAGATTCCATTTGACCCAGGTATCCCTTTTCTTGGTGTCTTTCCAAAAGAACTAAAAACATCATACCACAGTGAAATATGCTCATCCATGTTCATAGCAACACAGTTTGTAATCGCTAAATCTTGGAAATAGTCCAAATGACCATCAACCAGTGAATGGATAAAGAAGATATTTTTCTTTTTATACAATGGAGCACTACTCAGCCATAAAGAAGGATAAATTTGAGACATTTATAGCTAAATGAATGCACCTAGAGTCCGTACTCTTAAGTGAAATAAATGGGACACACATGTAAATACGGCATTGTTTCTCTCCTGTGAGAAACTGAAAGTGTAACTAGGACAAGGAATTTCAGACACGTGGCACAAGAAAATCTTGCCCATCTCCAGAATAACAGCTGTAAACTACATTCACTGCTGAGTTACCTAAAGGCCTCGGTTTGCTGCCATTGCTGTTGGAATCATACTACTGCAACAGAGCAACTAAGCAAGAACCTGGAATAAGAAGCCCATATACATCCTCAATCACTACTACTGTTAGAAACTAGTGAAAGGGGAACATAGCTTTTCCTTTTCTCTCTCCCTCCAACAACAACAACAACAATATCTGATAATGTATAGTTTGCAGACTTCCAACCCTAGAATACCAATGATAGTATAAAATATACATAAGTGCAGCTCTGATAGTGTGCTAATGTGTAGCATAGTACCTGTCACCTAGCTTGCATCCTAGGGATATTTACGAAATAAATTACTGATGGAAGAAAGAAATGGGTAGACATTAATAGAACTTTCCTTTTGTTTCCTCTTAGTTATATTCTTCCTCCTTCAAATATTTTTTGAAATTGGTTATTAAAATGCCTATACAATTATAAAGTTAAAATAAACATAAAACAATAAGACTCACAACAAGAGAGTTAGGGGACAGTTTTAGAAGAAAACAAGTTTACAAATAGTCAGGAATTTAGATTGTTTGCTGAAGCCAAAGTACATTGCCAGATAGCATACAGTTCACCCAGTTAAATTTGGATTATATGTGGGCCATCCTTGTATTAAAAAATTTATTATTTGAAATTAGAATTGAACTGTGCATTAACACCTCTAAATCTGGCAAAATACAATCCTATCCCAAAATACAATATTATTTTATTCTATTTCTTGTCATTTAACATCATGAGATGACATGCAGAACATAAACAAGAATGTATTACTATTGAACAGTTCGGTATTACTAGATTAAAATTGCTTATTTAGTTATAAGACCTTGATATTTAGACTCTCCAAAAAGGTAGAAAATAATAACATTATGATTCACATTTAATAACATTTTATATTAACAAGTAGTTTCCCATATACTCATTTAGAACACTGCAATTATATGAGATATGCCTATTGTTATATTTCAATTTTTATTAAAATGAGATTTATAATATCTAAGTAATTTGTCTAAGATCACATGCTTAACATACTTATTGCAACTTGCCTATCCTTTCCCTTGTCTGCATAAATTTTCTGCAGCCCAATGTCTTGAGTATTAAGTTAAATTTGATTAATATAATCATGAAGAGTAAGCCTAACTAAAAAAGGAATCCAAGAGGCAAAATTGAATGTTAAAGGGAAGAGAAAAAAATTCCACTTGCTTTGCCTTAATAAAGAGCAGGGCTAGGGCATATTGGTTGATCACTTACATGCCTTCAAACCTCTGTCTTTTTCAGAGTCAACAGACATGCACTGCATGTTCAGAAAACAAAGATAAGACACTGTATATGAAGTTGTGAACATACAGTCTAAAGCGAAGATGATACTACTGATGGAAAGTTGAATGACTCATTGCATTGTTGGTTGGGCAATATTGTATTTAAGCATCTTAAGGGATCTTGTCTACATGATGTTATTCATCATCTCAGTACTTGTGTGAGTGTAGAGTTAAAGACATTATTTATAATGAAATATATGTATAAATATTGTGTACCATATATAGAATATATATGGTATATAGTATGTGTGTATATAGGTACACTCGTTACTCAAGCATTTCAGAAATAGGATTAATGCTCACATTAATACAGGATTCACACAGACCATGTGTTTAATGAGGGGATTTATGTATATACTTGTAATTATTACAATTTGGACAGAACAATTTTACTTCATACGTCAGAGGAGTTGTATGATGAACTTTTGTTTTTAGAATACTGTTATTAGAAGTCAGACCTCTCATGGGGAATTCCAGAGGTCACCTCTTCTATTCTGCTGGCCTCAGGCAAAGATGCTTCTAATAATTCGAGTCAAAGGTTCACTTCCCTGTTCTTAAGAATGAACACATATGGTGTTCTGTTGTACCTCCTTTATAGTAATTCTCATGTCAATATGGATCATTTTGGGAATCCAGGTTTCTTTTTAAAATATGAAAGTTTTTACCACCACCAAAAATTTAAAAAACATATATTTGTAGGCTTGCACCACATTTTGAGGCTTATGCTCAACTAAAACCTATTCTTAAACAAATGATCAGGGCCAATGTATCTGAATAAGTAGCCTTATAATAGTTCAATAAGTGCTACTCATTCCAGGTTGACTTTCTTTGGATGGCCCTGTGATTAAACAAACTGCTTCTTTCCTTTGATAAACTTCCCTTTGTATAATCATCTCTTGTGTTCATCCAAGTTTTTCAGAAAAAATGATTGATTTAAATTTTTTATAAGGTACTTGCATATCAGTCACATCTTCATGTTGAGCTAAATCAGCATTTCTGCTCATATCTGAGGTAGATTGCATCTGTTCTGTGGGTAAACACAGAGGAGTTGATCCCTCTTCCCAGGCTTTATAATGAGAATATTCCGTCTGATCAGGTGCATGCACCCTGCTGTCATTTGCAGTCTGACCTGTAGGTCAGGGGTGATGTGAGCCAGCTCAGGGATGCATACAAATCACATCCTCTTGTCTGTCTGTTTTGTTGACTGGTTCTCCTCAGGGTCATGGCTATCTTAAGTAGCAGCCTGAAGGATAAAGTGTGCCCTGTCTGAGCTGTAAAACTTTGACTGTGGACCAATTGTATCTGACATACAGCAGCATGAGGTTTGGTTTAGCCTTTGGATTTGGAACAAATCACTGGCTATCAATGGCTGATAGTGACATGAAGTTTACCAATTCTCTCCTTCTTTCTGACAGCTCCACTTGGCCAAGAAATGGAGTGTTTTTAAGTTAGGGAGTTTGTGTTTCAAAATATATTGTGCATGAATTTTTTTACATGAAAACAAAAGTACCAAATTTCAAGTTATAAAAGATAAAGTCCTTAGTTTCTTTGGTTTCAATAGAAAATAGCTGCTGCCAAAGGACACACTTACCATTGAATTCAGAGTGCATCTAGGAGCATATTAGACTTGTACATATTTTCCATGAGATTTTGCTACATTACTTTAATGTGTATAAATTTATTACATGTTGCTTTCATTGAAATGTGTCTTTAATCATAGAATGTATCTAATAGAGAGACAACTTTAACGCTTTTCCAGTGCCACTCCACCTAGCATCAAAATGTGTTAATATCAGTTCAAATTAGAATTTATCTGTAGTCTGATATTTATGGAATGTTTCATAACTTGATTTAAAAACATTTGAGACCTCCTTCCCCTCATCTGTAAAAACATCACATCAGTTGCTCTGAGGGATACAGAAAAACAAATAAATAATATGATCAGTCCCTCAAAAAGCTTACAATCTAGCAAGAGAGAGAAATAATAAATATAAAACAAATCAGATGATCATAAGAATTCATGACAGCTTAAAAGAGAGTATTTACTTCTGCTCAAGCTGGAAGAAATAGCAAGATTTCAAAGATGCAAGTGGAGGATGAGCAAGGAAGGTCGTTCTAGAACTGAACAAAGCAAAAACTCAGGAGTGTGACTTTAAACAGAGAGTAGGTGAAGAGGTCATGTATTAGAAGAGGTACAGACACGGTTGTTTCAGAAGAAAATAATGTGACAATAATTGGTACAGTGTGCTATTGGTAGCAGAAATTGGCAGTTAGGAAACCAAGAAAGGGATTGTTACAGTTAACCAAAAAAAAAAAAAAAAGAAAGGTAATAAGTGTTCAACTAGGGTCGGTCCATCCATAGTAAAGAGGAAAGAATGATGTTTGAAGAACCATTTGAGAGATAAAGTGAACGTGGTCCTTACTGAAAAGGGAAAAGTAAGCTTTCTGTGGAGTACTCCCACCCACACAAATACACATTGGTTCTTTTGGTGTCTTTCAGGATTTCATGCAATCACCAAGCAAAGATCTAAATCTTACAAAATCAACTTTTCCACCATGCCACCATGTCTTCTAGACTGAGCTCCATCATGAAACCCAGCCAGCCTCCTCTGTCATTAGCTCCTAGATTATATATATATATTACCAGGGATCAAACTCGAGACCTTGCTCTTGCAGGGCAGGTGGGAGAACCACTGAGCTAAATCCCCAGCCCTAGACAACATATTTTTGATGAACGATTATTGATTAAATAAATAAATGAATGCATAATTTCAATGGTTTTTCTCTGTGCCACTACAGAGTTACAGCATCTTTGATAAGGGAGAAAAACACACAAGAAGATAAGATTATTCAAGGGCAATGAGTTCAGGTCAGACCTCTACAAATAGTCATTACCAGTTTTCCAGGCAGCTTTCTGAGTCAGGATTTTGGATTGTTTACAAAATCAATTATGCCATCATGGTATTTTAATAGCCCATTACTCTGGGATATCTAGCTCAATCTCCACATTCATTAGCAATGTAACTTCTCTATTTTTATTTATAGTGAAATTATATTGTAATATCAATTAATATGTGAAGGGTGAGTTGAGATTAAAATTTGCATCCAAGCTTTTACAAACTTATGTTTCAAAACAAAAGTAAAGTGTTGATAAGATTGATTTACTGCTTAAAATCACTTTACTTTATCCAACTTTTACTGAACTTTTTATGTAAAAAATAAAATGAATTAAAAACAAAAGTAAAGGAAAAATATTCAACTTTAATGTTCTAGATTGGCCTCCTTTGAATATGGACCAAAAAATAAAAGTTGCTTACCAACCTTTCAAATCTTTTAGTTTTTTAATGTTTAAATTTTTAGCAAACTAGTCCTGAACTTTTTTGATGTACATATGCTAAATGCCAGGGTAGATTTTTACAATATGAAGAATGG
Source organism: Heterocephalus glaber (assembly GCF_000247695.1). The sequence continues at coordinate 6,525,938 of NW_004624810.1, read as the reverse complement.
TTATATGCTAATACGAAATTTATATTCAGGCTAGGTTTATAAGGTGTGTTGTTAAGTCCAATTTGTATCTTTAGTTTTATCAGCTTTGATATCAGTCTATTAAGTGAACTTACTATATCATGTGAATAGGCACGCTGTACTTTTCATGATCTAGAATGTACAATAGTCATGTTCATCCAAGAGCCATTTGTCAATTTTGGGAGTATAAATAGAGAGAGGACCCAGATCTATATTGTTCCAGAAAGTCACCTGTAAAAATAAATTCAATAGGTTACCTTGCTTTCTAGCTTCACACTGGGAAACACAAGAAAAAGACAGATGGAAGGATTATGATAATCTCCCTAGGGGGTCACTGTGGGCTGTCTGTTAGCACCTGGCTGTAGTGTCTCCAGGTCCTAGTAATTGTTCTCTTCCTTTGCCCTTTCAGGGTAATGGTGTCTCAAGTTGTAGTCATAGAATATGACATTATCCTTTATATTTTCCCTGTCCTCCTCTCTATAAACTGTCTCCTCTTTAAACACTCTGAATTTTCTCAGTTCAGCTGTTCTATCTCATTCCTACTGGAATTCTAACTGATACAATAGTCACAAAAGATTGAATTTACTGGTTTCAAGAGCGCCTATTATTTATTCATATTTAAATTTCAGTCACACTGAAAGTATTTTTTGCCTTTAATCCATGAATAAAGTTATTAACAAATTGACTTCTATTTTAATTCATTGGGAAAGAAAAAGAAATTAATAGAAGAATCTCAGAGAAATTTTTACCTACTGAGATCCCCTAGTCAAGAAAATTAACAAATGAGCAATTGCTTGGAAAGGAAAAGTGTAAATATTAAAAATATGGCAAAAATGGTAATAGAAAACTCATATGAACTTCTTAAATTCAATTCAATGTCAGAAAATGATTTTTCCCTTTTATTGGTGTGTAGCTCTCAAAACTGGAGTATTCCTGACTTCAGTATTTAATCCTCTTTTCTATTTTATTAGCTCCTAGTCTTATAACCTTAAATATTACGTATAAATATTATCTAAATACTCCCACTTCTAGAATACATGTTTGGCTGCAAAGAACAGCACTTTAACCAAGAACAACCATGAAAACCAAAAAATATTCAGAAATAATCTGTTTAAAGCCATCAGAAGGCAGATGAGGCAACAAGAACCTGAAGGTGCTAGAATTCAGAAGAGGTAAGCATTTCCTAGAAGTGACCTGACTTCCTTAGGTATTTCTCTTTGGTTAATTTGTCGATTTTTGGCAAATAGAAGACTTAGAATTCAACCTTTGTACAAACAGGTGACTATTTCTTAGAAACTGGGAAAGTGAAAGTTTAGTTTCATGGAGACATGGATAGTTATCCTTTCAATAGTTTCCAAATTCCAATGTTGAATGGGGTTATGGACACAACATTGAAGCAAAATGGCTCTGAAAAGTATATCAGATCTATTGGCCACCTCACAAGAAAAAGATTAAAGTTTAAGGTTTGCTAGGAAGAAGAACTGGGGTGAATCAGAGATAGACTGAACTTTAACAAGGCTGTAATCTAGCCCAAGTAGCCACCACTCTGTTGGACTGAATAAGAGTGGGGTTAATCCTCTCTGGAGGAGCAACATCATCTTCAGCCTTTGCAAAGCTATTGTCAGTACTAATTCACAATATCTAACATTCAACCAGCAGTTACTAAATCTGCTGAAAGAAAAATGCCACATTATTTTTAATGAGAGAGAAATAAAAGAGCCAAAAGAAACTGACTTATAGAGGCTTCAGATGTTGAAGTGAAGTTAAAAATGAAACAATATCATGTATATCGATTCCTCTTAACTTTGTACCTCCAATCTAAATTTCTTCCCTGGGCCCCAGACTTGTAGATCCAGCTGTCTTCCTTATATCTTCAGTTAGATGGCAACTACATATTTTAAACCTAATTGTAACATAAAACTTCTGACCATAATTCTTTCACAGATGCTCGTATTTCAGTAAATAGCACCTCCATCTTTCAATTGCCCAAGTCAAAAAATTCTTAACTCTTCTTTCATACCCTGTAGGGGGCCCTGCCCCCCCCCGCTGGAAATCTTGAGTGCCTTTTACGGACATATCCGGGCCCGCTGTAAATCTACCCGGCAACAAGGAAGTAGCCCCAGTACCCTCCTCTTGCTCCTCCCCTCTAGCCCTACGGTATATATGTTGTAACAGCTTCTGCAATAAACGAGACTTGATCAGAAACCTGTCTTGTCTCCATCTCTCGTGTCCCCTGTCCCCTCTCATCCTCGCTCCCCCTCTAGGGTCTCCGTTGACTTACCCGCGGGCCGGGACAATACCCCACATCCACAAATTCTCTGTGCTCTCTTTTGAAATAAAGCCTACAATTCTCTTGTGTCTTATGATGTCCACTGCTATTTCCTTGGTTGGAACTACATTATCTCTTGCCTATCTAAGTGCAATAGCCCCTCTGTTAACTTTTATATGCCAATGTCCTCTACCGACTATCCTCAACACCAGAGCTGGAAAACCCCACTTGATACAGAAGCCAGACTGTATATCTTCTGGGCTCAAATATCATCCATGATTTCCTAATCAAACTAAGAAGAGCTTCTTCATGTTGCAGTAACAAATAGAGCCAAATTCCCAATAAGCTCAACCAAACTATCCATTTCTTATTCACATTATCGGCCAGACACACACTCTTTTTCATATACTTTCACCTCAAACCCCTCAAGATCCAAGGTTATGGTAGGATGATAGCATTGTCATTCACAGTGAGAGGATAAGAAGAGCAAAGTTATAGGCACACAGCCACTTATGAGACATTGTTGCCCACCGATCTAAGGCAGTCGCACGGCAATCCAAACCTACATGCTTATCTGTCTACAAGCCTCTACTTCACCCTGGGCCTTCATCACCTTGCCCTTCTCATCTTGTTTTATTATTCTTTATTATTCACACCACTACACTCACACTAGTCTCTTGGATGTTCCTCAGACAGACAAGCTCCTGACAGACCTGGTTGCATCCTCTGTTTAAAAAGTTATTTCTCAAGTATTCTCTCCTGATTCTTTTAAGTCTCTGATTTTCTCCCAAGGCCTTCTCTTACCAGCCTACTGCTTTCAATACTAATTAACCACCCTGTCACTCTCTCAATTTCTACCTTCTCTTACTTATTTACTCTGTAGGACTTACCATTATGGAATATTATATATTTCTTTCTTACTTACTTACTTTTTTTGTGTGCTACTTGAGATCAAACCCTAGACCTTTCACTGAGCTACACCCCCAGCACTTTGTTTTTTATTTTTAAGATAAGATCTCACTAAGTTACTAAATTGCCTAGGCTCAAACTGGCAATCTTCTTGCCTCAGTTTCCCAGAGTGCTAGGATTACAGACATGTACTACCACTACCAGCTCATATTTTACCTAATTATCTGTCTTCCCTCATTAGTATATAAGCTTTATGAGGGCAGGATTTTTTCCTACTAATTTATTTCCAATGATTACAGGAATGCCTAGCACATCATGGATGTTAAATAAATGTTTGTTGCATAAATATAATGTCCCATCTTATTTTTATAAGACATTAAACTGTACAAACCATTCTGATATGCATCTTCTCATTTAATATTTACAAGCTGTTACAGAAGGACTAACATTTGAATATTATCTTCTTTAATAAGATGCTAAATGTATAACACAGACAAGTGTAGTCTGAAATCCCCACTGATAATCACCAAGTTTAATATAAAGAGAAATGGGTGAGAGGGTGACTCAAATCATTTTCAGAAATGTAAACATTTTACTGCCTGCACATCTCTAATAAGAATTGATGTGGTGTGTCATCTGTAATTTAATCACCAGCATTACATCTTGAGAGTAAATGAGGATCACTAGACTACTCCCTATAAAGTTAGATTACCACACATACAAAATATACACTGAATTTAGGTAGTATTTCAGGTGTGACACAAGATGATAAATCGAAAGAATTCAAAGTAAAAGTAGCACTCTTATAGATGATTTTATCATGCCTCTAAATTTTAGTGCTTACTGCACTGTATCACCTGTCCAGTCCAACCTTAGCCTGAATATCTGAACACAGAGGAACAAATTAAGTCCTGAATTTGGTATCTGGATTTAAGAATATTTTATTAACTTAGTGTGCTGTTTTCATCATATTGAGGAATTTTATCAGAATGTATGAAAATAATGACAGTAAAAATAGTTTATCTAAACAACACTACCATCAAGAGAGCTAACTTTTTTTATAATTATAGCTCAGAATATTTTAGGTTTTCTAAATATCTTGTTAATTTTTTTACTAACAGAGCAACAAATTTTGCACATATATTGTGTGCAAAGGCTGCTTTTACCATCTTGTATGCAACAAAATAACAAAATCTGAATACATAAACTAGATAATTCATAAACTAGATAAAAATAACTGTCTCTCACACACACACATGCATGCACACATACATGCATACACACACAGTACATACACACAAACCCACACATGTCCCAGATATTTGCCAGGCTACTATGATCTTCTGAAGAGTTAATGACTTGTTTCATTGTTTTATTATTATGCAAAGCTTATTTTTTATCTATATGAAACTAGACTGAAATATATATGACATTAAACAGTGTAAAAAGAGTCAGTGGTTTATAGTCTACATAGGCTGCAATTTGATATGTAAATGAATAAACAGGAAATTAAGCAAAATACTCTTTATTGAATGAAGTAAAAAATTAAACAATTATCAGAAGGTACTGCACAGAGGCTTCCTCTCCTGGTTCTTTTGCTGACTCTTTTTTATCTAGGATTTTGCCCCTCTAATGCTATATGAGCCTAAGGACCATGGACAGCATCTTGGGTTTCTATATGAATACATGTTTCTATAATAGGAAATAATAGTGGATTCTTAAAAATATATTATAGGCAATGTCATTTGATGTTTGTTCCATTACTAATAAATTAAAAGTTACTTATTATGAAAAAGCTTTTACAAATTCAGAGGTCCTTGGAGTACTAACATACTGACTGGTTTCTTTCCTGAGAGGATGTCAAACCACATTTTACACATTTTCGTATATAATAGTGATCAGATAACTACTTTTAGAAGAAGAGTATTTGATTTTCAGCACAAATTCAGGATCCTCAATTGTTTGTTAATTTTATTTGGAGAAAGAGAGAGAGATGGGGGGACACACACACTCTCCTCTGCTTCCTTCATTGTCTCATTGTAGTAACACAGATGTGTTCTTATACACAAAAGGATCTCTAACCACTTCTCAAAGTGTATGCTTATTACACTTTTCTCACACTGATCTTATGATTTAGTCTTCTGGTCTTGGTTCAAATAAGAAAAGTGAACTTGTTCTGAAATTGTAGAATCAGACATTCTAATCACAAGAGCTTGCACAGGGAAGCTGATGTTTGAGAATTTTCACTGCAGACCTGGTGGTGTTTGCTTGAGAGGATGTTAGCATTAATGTATTTGTCCTCACATTTAATTCAAAGCATCTTTCACAGACACCATTAATGGTATTTTGCTAGCACTTTCAAATGACTTCTAATGCAATTTAAATCAATTCAATTTAACAGCCATTTATTGTGCAAAGATCTGCACTTTGTATGTTTTAGGTGATACAAAGTGTAGTCCTTGTACTAAAAGATAGTGTTGTCAGTGGAAGAAAGCAGATGTGACATCTCTCGCACAACACAATGAAGATTATCAAAAAATGATATAATGAAATTTCAACATAGTTCTAGAGGAGCACAAAGGAGATGGATGGGTAAATAAAATAAAACAAGAAAATTTCAAGAAACTGATTAAAGTTGAAGAAAAAATGGATTTCAGCAGACATTGAAGGTGGAAGAGTGAGTTACAAGAACAATTCCAAGTCTGAGATATGAAATGAAGGTTCAGACCTGGTAATATACACAATGTAAAGGAAATATGTCATCTTGTGTAAGGACACTGGGTAGAAACATGACTCATGGAAGATACCTTTAAAGAGGTAAATGGGGCCAGAAAGGGAGACTTTGACCACTGAACTAGAATGTGAATCTTAATCCTTAGACAACACAGCTACTGGTTTTTGAAGGAGGACTCTTTGACAAAAAAAAAAAGATCCTAGCATTGCACAATGATTAAACTAGGGAGCCAGGAAAACACAAATGTATATGAAAGCTGAAGGAAACATTTTGAAAGCTGTCTAAGGAATTGAGAACAACACAGCACTTTTGAGAAGAGGAATAGACATAGAGAGATGATGACTTCAATTTCAGACCTTGTGACTATGAAGTTGCAGCCTAACATCTGTGCAAAAATGGTTAATAGGCATCTAAAATACTCATCTTCTGGGGAAGGTAACGGATCATAAATATTTTTAGATTAAAAAATATTTTAGAGAAAAATATTTTAGATCTGGTTTGTTTCCCAAGAAAAAATAAGCGTGCATTATCTTTGGAATTTACCAGTAGAATTTATCAGTTGAAAATAACTACTTGAAGTAAATACTTTGGTACATATCTTTTTAAAAAATGTTTTTATCAGAGAAAATAATATAAATTACAGTACAAAATTTTGGGAAATTCAGATTAAAAAGATAACAAAAACTTGCACTTCATTCTATATTTTAGAGACAAGGATTTTGACTTTTTTAGGTTAGGTGTTCAAATTTTAGCCATGAGTGTGTACATGCAAATGTATATATACATGAGTGCAAGCATATATACAATGAATAAAAATCAGTTCAGAAATTTATTATATGCTTTATTCACTTAACCTATTATGAGCAATTTTATTACTTTAAATAATCTTTGATGATCTGATATTTTTTAAATTAACAGATATTTTAGAGCAGTTTTACATGTACAAAAAAGTTAATTAGAAAATACAGGGTTCCCATATATCCATTCTCCTATATCCAGTTTCCTTTATTACCTTCTCACATTAATGTAGATTTATTACAGCAGATGGACCGATATTTATATATTATTATTATTAAGTAAGGTCCATAGTTTACTTTAAGATTCACTTTTTGTTTTGTATATTGTAAAGTTCTATAGATTTTCACAAATAGATAATGTCGTATGTCCGTCATTAAATAGTTATACAAAATAGTTTCACTGTCCTAAGCATTGCTGGTGCTATATCTAATTATCCTTCTTTCCTTCCTCTCCTCCTTCTATCTTTTTACTGTGCTGTTGGTATCCCTTTTCCAGAATGTCACGTGAATGCAAGTAGGTAGCATTTCAGACTTGCTTCTTTCACTAACAATGTGAATTTCAGTTTCTTCTACTTCTCATTACGGCATAATAGCTCACTTTTATCAAGAGTAATATTTCATTATTAACATGAATATTATTTGTAAATGTATCACTGTTTGTTTATTCACCTGTTGAAGACCATCTTGGTTAATTCTAATAGGGGGAATTTATGAATAAAATTGCAATGGACATTTGTGTAAAGTTTTATGTGTGGACATAAACTCAACTCATTTGGGTAAATAAAATACCTAGAAGAGTAAGTGCTGGATCTGATGGTAAAGCAGTTTAGCTTCATAAGAATCTAAGATTTCTTCTCAAATGACTGTATCATTCTCTATTCCCATCAGCAATAGATAACAGGTACTGCTGCTGAACATCCTTGCCTGCATTTGGTTTTGTCACCCTTTGGGACATTAGCCATTGTAATGGCAGTGTAGGTATATCTCATTGTTGTTTCAATTTCCCCTAATGATATTGAGCATCTTTTCAGATGTTTATTTGCAATCTGTGTAGTTTCTTTGGTGAGGTACTCATTAAGATCTTTGGACTAGTTTTTTATTAAGGTGTTACTTATTGTTGACTTTTAATACTAATTTTTACATTTTATGTTTTTGAAAAGATTTTCTTCCATTCTGTGGCTTGTCTTTTCCTTCTCTTAACATTGTCTTTCACAGCACAGAAGTTTTTAATTTTAATGAAGTTCAGCTTATCAATTCTTATTTTAATGAATGGTATTTTTAGTGTTGTATCTAAAAACAGTGCCAAACCAAAGGTTGCCTAGATTTTTTTATAGGCTCATGTCCATTGATTCCATGGTTAATATTAATGGTACAGGGCCAGGGATTTAGCTCAGTGGTTCCGCTGCCTGCTTCTCAAGTGCAAGGATCTGAGTTCTATCCCTGGTACCAAAAAAAAATATATATATATATAAATGGTATATTTGTAATCATTAAAATTGTTTACCATTTTCCACTATTAAAAAACATACCATCATTAATACTCTGTTTTCTATATATATGGACACATCTATAGTTCTTCAAAATCGAATCTTAGAAGAAGAATTGCTACCCCCCAGGCATGCTCACTAGCCAGCAGCTTAGCCTCTGGCAGGGATAGAAAGGTTTCTGACTGACTGTGACCTTCTCACTCAGCCCACTTGCGATCAGGACACTGTGAGAGGACCCCCCCCGGGCACGCCCACCAGCTGCCAACTTGTCAACGCAGGCACCTGCAACAACAGGCCCTGCCCCCACCCCCACCCCAGGGCCTCTGGCCTCATGGCTGTGCAGCTACTTGGTTCCACACAACAGAGGCAAAGGGGGGCAGAAAAGCCATTGTCCTGAGTGGCAGAAATGAACAACAGAGAGAGGGCCTCTCTCAGGCTCCCTGATGATAACTGCAGCCCACTGGAAAAGTGAAGAGAATCTCTCCAATAAAGGCACACCACACCACCATGCTTGGTAAGTTGAGGGATCATCACCTCCAATCAGAACCTGGACTACCTTCAGGGGAAAGGCAGCTGGAATATCCAAAAGAACCATGCAGAGTGCAAACCTGCAGGACAGGCAGCTCAACTTGGGACTCGGAGCCAGAAATCTGCCTGAATCTCATGGGTCTGCGACTGGCATACTGAGACTCATAAACTGATAACTGCACATTGCTGCTCACCTTGTCTATTGTGACAGCAGAGACATACCCCGAAGGAGGCCCTTCATTTGTATCTTTTATTTGTTATTTTCAAAATTACCACTATTTTTTTGCTCTTATTTTTAATTTTTCCTTTCCTATTCTTAAAATTTTTATTTTTCTCTTTTTTCTTTCTCTTCTCTTTTCTTTCTCTCTCTTTCTCCATCTTGCTCCCTTGTGGTCCCACATTGGTCTTCATCTCCCCTTTGTGGTCCTGTTCTGGCCCTAACTTGTATTTCTTCTTTGTCTTTTCTTCTCTTTCCTTCTCTCTCGCCTGTGCCCTCGGGCCTCACTGCTAACCTTTCCCTATCCTTCTACCTATTTATTCCTCCCTCACCAACTTCTTCTAGCTCCCCATCATGAAGGGTTAAGTTGCTATATTGAAGAGTTTATCCACTATAAACATATGTTGGGTTGATCCTTGATTTTGATTTAATTCACACAGTTAAAGGTCATGGATGAATAACTACCACAAATTCTCATTTTTTAAGAGGAACTTGATGCTATTGTGTTGATGATTGTATCACTTGGGCTAAGGTGTTGTGATTGATCTAATCAGTTGCCCTTCATGATATAATGAAAATGAGACAGCCTCAGAGATATTAGAGACTAAAAATCTAAAGACTAACTATATCTGGAAGACACCTCTTGGAAGCAATCATTCCAAAAGGGTTCTAAATACATCAACAAAGATACTTACAATAAGCAACTTCAAAGTATCAACCCAGGAACTAAACCAAGGACAGTACCAAAAACAAAAATGAGAAGACATTTAAGTAAGGCACAAACTTAAACTTCCACCCGACAAAAGGCAAATTCTGGGGGAAATGAGGTGGAAGAGTCTGATAATCAACCACCTGGACACCCTAAACTGATAGCACAGGAAGTAACAAAACAGATGAATGAGGCTCTAGAAAAATTCAAAACAGAAATAATCTCACAGATAACTACAGAGATGATGAGCAGGGTGAAAGGCATG
>NW_004624810.1:6494433-6510788 GCF_000247695.1 Heterocephalus glaber | reverse complement strand
AAATAAATAAATAAATAAATAAGAAAGAAGAATTGCTAAGCATGACAGAAATTTAGAGTTGGCTTTTTGATATCTAGTCTAATATCTTCCTTGAATGTCTTCTTGTAATACAAAACAAAATGAAATATTGTAACGTACATCAACTAGGATTCCAGATGTCATATAAATTCTGTGTGAAGTGTATTTTTGCAAATCTTGAATTCAGAACTGGGGAAAGAAAATGGACCAGAGGTGTTCATTTAACACCAATTTTGGCAGAAGTGGCAAGGTTCTGGAACTATCAGTAAAAGCAGCAGCCTCCCAGTTTGACAGAACATGTCAGTGGCTTGCCCTTACAGAGCAGTTCTGTAGGTGTCTTGAGAGTTGTACCACTTCATGTTCCATTACATAGCAAAATTCCTGAGGCTGAGTAATAGATAAAGAACAAAAGTTCATTAGGCTCATAATTTTGAAGAGGACCTCATAATGGATACCCTCATAATGGTGGGAGAATAGGCAAGAGGGAGAAATCACATAGCAAGACAGGATATCAGCAATCAGAGAGGTGCCAATCTAACTCCTTTTTAAGACAACTCACTTATGCATAAATTAATTGGAGAAGCACAAGAACTACGTTAATCCCTTTCAAGGGCAGTGTTACCAATGATCTGATTACCTTGCACTAAGCCTCAACTCTTAAGAGTTCCACTACCTCCCATTATCCCCACACAGAGAACCAAGCTTCCAACATGTGAACCCTGGGTACACACTCAACTGTATGCAAACTATCGCAGGAGTCATTCCTGGAAACTCAACGTTGGCCTCTTTTGCTATTTTAGTGATTGCATAAATGGCTTAGAACTTTATAACAAATCTCTTTCTGATAAGATAGGTGCTTCATGTTCTGTATTCTGAGACTGTACCTAGGGTCACAGTATGTGATATTTTTGGTCTGTATTCTGAGTCTGTACCTAGGGTGATAACATGTGCATATTTTGGATATTTGGGGTATACATTGACAAATTGCCCTGTTATTGTTATATCAATTTTTTCATCAACCACATGAATATGGGAATGTTCATTTCATCAAGCCAATGCCAATATTTGCATTGCTATTTCAAACAAAATTTTTAAATGCATAAAGTTATATATTATGTGTTTAGATATTTTATTCTAATTTTTTAATTTATCAGAAAGATTTTAAAAACTAAATATTTTTCCAAGACCTTTTTTAGTTCAAATACTTTGTCTATTCCCCATTAGAAGAGCAGATTGGTTTTTCTTAATTAAAGATATTAACAAAGACATGACATAACTGAATTACTACCGACTACTTATCTATCCTTGTATATCTAGCCTACTTAGTTTTACAAAAGAAACTTGAATGTCACTCCAAAGATTCCTTTGGTTTTTTTCAAAAAATCAAGATAAAGTGAAAAGGAAATAAGTGGCTACGCTGTGAGAAAATACATAAATGTGAAAGCAGAATGTAACACAGATATTCAAGACAAGATAAATTCCATCACAAGTAAATTGTTAAGCCTTTTTCTTTAGGCATGTGCTCACTGATGACACAAGACATCAAAATTCTTAACTGCCCCCTAACAGATTCCCTAGGTGAAAGGCATCCCAGCTTTAAAAGTGACTTGACTTCACTTGATTCTAGTTCAGTCCTTGATCAACTGAGTAATTGCAACATGATACTTAAATTCTCCAGGCTTCAGTTTCTTCGTCTATGAAGTAGTGGCCAGTGACAAGTTATAGAAGAATAGAAATAGCATAAATAAATTTCATAGAGCATAAAACATACTCAATGAATATTAATTATACATCCTTAGTTTATTACTTCTGCATTATAGCTTAACTCTATTTCAAATTCTTGTCGATATACTCAATAGATCTCTTTTTTAACACAAATTTGTTTCTGGTCCTTTTCAATATTCTTCATTTAAAAGAGTACTTACTTGTCATCTATTCAGGAAATAATCAGCAAATTAATTATTCTATGGGATCACTATATTGACATTTTATATCATCTACATCTTATTCATGGCACATTATTTTTGAGGTATTGATGTAAGATTCTAGTGCCCTCACATGACAGAGCTTGACCCTTCAACTCTAAATACAGGTGATCAGTACGCTTTAATTAGAGTTTCTATAGAGCTCAAACATTTGCATACTTGCCAATATTGAGGCAATAATTGCTCTTTGCCATATTTATTTCAGGTAACACATCTTTATAAAACTAGCAGAATCCTGAAGCAGTGAAGACTATTCTGTCAAAGCAAATATTATTTGGAGTAAGAGGAAACAATACAAACTTAAGTTTTCCTGCATCTCAGACCACACAAAGAATAAATATAGAATCACCATTTCAGCAAAACATTGTGTTTCTCCAGCTGTGGTTCTGGCCTTACCTTCAGTAGTGCAATTTCCAGCTGCTTTTGTTTAGTCTCCCAAAGAGAATCCCACAGAAGGCAACTTACATGCATGTATCCAGGAGTATACAGAATGATAATTTGGCGTAATCAAAATGAACTCATTCCATGAAATTCTAACTTAATTCCATGGAATTCTAATTTAACATTGAAAGCTGGTAAATATTATTCATCAGTATAATAGATTATACAAAAAATACTGTACAATTCTCTCAATAAATGTATAAAAGGCATCTGATAAATTTCAACATTAAATAATTTTAATAGGAAAAGAATTACCTGATGGTGGGTATTTATAAAATGAAGAAAATCTGCACAAACTTGTAGTATTTGAAGCATTCACCTAAAAGTCAAGAACAAGACAAAAATATCCAGGATTATTATTTTTGTCACCATTATCCTGGAAGTACAACTCAAGGAACTGAAAAAAAGTCATGTGAAGATACAAGTTATGGAAGGAAAGGATTTAAATTGTTAACATACATGTAATATATGGTTATCTACCGGGAAAATGTGAAAAAATCTGTAACATATATTAGAAACAAAGAGTTTAGCAAGAGAGCTAGTTATATTGAAATATTAATAAAATAAATAATAGCAAATTTCACCTGGTGAAGACCTATAAAATGGTGATGCTTTCTGTCAGTTGAGATGTAAGAATGTTGATAAACTCATAAACAGTTCCTGAGAAAGCTATTGCTGTAATATTTTGTAGGGAAGTTGACAGCATACATCAAGAGACTTAAACTAAATGATTTCACTTAATATTCTATTTCTAGAAATCTGAATTAGGGCCACAATTAAAGAGATGAATAAATGAGTGTCTTCAAGGATGAGATTATGATAATGCTCATAATAAAAAAAGTTCTGCCTAGAAAAAATGACTAAAAATACAGTAATGATATGGCAGACACTGTTGGATATTTACTGAGTAGCCACCCACTCGCCTCTTCCTTCGTGCTCAAAGGACCTCAGCTTAACTCATGTACAGGGCAGTCATGGGTTTGAGCCCTCTCCAGTTAGGATTTGTTAAGCCTGTCAGAATAACACTATTTCCATTGTGTGGCCCCAAATGAGCATGTGACATGTTTCTGGCCAATGAAATATGAAAGCAAATCAGCCTCTGGCAAAGTTTTCCTTGCTCTTGTAAAGGATATTAGTCAGGGACCTTCTGTTTCCTACTTGTCAACATTGATGTATCCACACACAATGCCTGGAAGACTGCCAGTATCTTGGAACCATGAGAGCATTGAGCCTCATGCGAGAAGCCCATATACTGTCCTGATAAGAGAAAAGCTGGATACTGTGAAGAACATGGGTCCCTGATGCTGTCATGGACTATGTCCTGAACTATTCCACTCTGAAACAAATCTACCTCAAGACCTCTTGGTGTCTGAGACAGAAAGAATCTTTGAATCAGTTCTTCCGTCATCTATAGTTGAAAGAAAACTGAAGCAAATAGTTATATTATTCATAGTGTAATTATAATGAACTGTATTTCTCTTAAAACTTTTATTTCAAAAGTTATTTAATAATAACTTTCATTATTAGTATTAATATTAATTTTCTGTGTTTTGTTATTAATGTGATTAATAATATTTAATAATACAGTGAGTCCCCTACTTAAAAACAATTTCCATTCCAGGAGAAAGTTGGTGAATCAAATTTGTTTATAAGTCTGACAAAGAGAGTCTTATACACTTTTGACACAAATACACAATTATTATTGCTTTGCACTTCCTAGCAGTCCCCTCTACATCACCACTGATTCAGGACATCCTGGGCTGAATGAGCACTGTACTGCTGTACACTATAGCACTGTACAGTAAGCACCCAGCAGCACAACTGTGACAATGTACAGCAGACACGTGAGCTACTTCGCGATTCATTTGCATCTACTGATGTTCCCAATGCAAGGTCTGTTCACATCTGTGAAAGTTCACAACTTGAATGTTCGTAAGTCTGGGATGTACTGTACAACTTCTTGATATATTGTTAAAAATAATAAAAAGGTATTATTCAAGAATATTAAGTAATTTCAGCAATCTCATGATATTACCATTCCCTTGCGTAGGTGAGGAAAATGAGATTGAAAAAGGATAAGTGATTGATTTGGTTCATACCACTAGTAAATGGTACACCCAGGATTTAAACTCTGTCATTGTGACTCAGCCCCCTATTCATAACATCTGAGTATCCATTGTAGTATGTGTGCTACAATTCTAGTGGACTTGTATGTTATCAGTGTAGCACATATAGATAGATGCACACATATGCATGGAACAAAGAAATGCTGGTAAACACACTGAAATTTGAAAAATGGTCATCTTTGGGTATAAACATTGTAAGTGATTTTCATTTGATTCTTTGAGCTTTTTTATCTTTCAAATGTTCTACAATAAACAAACATAACTTATGTAACAAGTGTTAGACTAAATGTTACATAAAAAAGTGTCAAATGGAAGATTTATATTTAAAAGAAAAAGATTCGAAGTTAACATTTTATAACACTGAAAATGATAGACTTTTTAAAATATTATATAAAATATTCAGTTTAATCCAAATAACGTTGTCAAAATGTATTTACAAGCTTCATATATTTATGTCATGTCTACAAATAGAAAAGTTTGGAAACTATATTTTAAATTGCCATATAAGTTTTGTAGACTTGTATTTTCTTAGTGAAAAATCCTTGGAAAACTTTGATATTCCCAAATTTAATTTGGGAAATAGTATTCATCACCTAAATTATAATGATCCTTATATTTTCATAATAAAATGTTTATTTTAAAATCTTTAGCCTACAATAGCAGTTATAACAGTCAACACTTACATGGTATTATGCGTCAAACACTATTCTAAAACTTTCCATGTGCTAACTCATTTAATACCCTCAAAATTCCATCAGACAGGTACTATCATTATTCTTATTTAACAGATAAGGAAACTGAGGCACAGAGGTTACATAATTTGATCGACATTACTCAACTAGTGAATGGCAAGTCCAGTTTGAATGGCAATCTAGATTGAGAGACACTGCTTATCACCCCTGTGTATTTATCCTTTTTTACTTAACTATTTTAATTTATTGGACTTGATTTTAATTTCAAAATACAAATGATTAGTTTTCCTAATCACCTAGATTAATTTGCAACCTCTAAATAGTTTTCTTTGTTTGTTTGTTTCTTTGTTGTATTTTACAAAATGAAAGTCTGAAAATACAAGTATGGAAGAAATTTGTGACCAGATTTATGTAATATGCCGATTATCAACAGGACAGGTTAGGTATTGAAAATTCAATGTCCTTGTAATATTAACAGGCTATGATAAAATAAATGTATATTTTTATCTACAAGCTTTACATAAATTAGTCTATTTTACAAAGCAATACTATATTATACCTACATATAAAAAAATCATTATTTTTAGAAATCAATTTAATTCAGAGACCAGCCAAGTTGGGGCAGAAAAAAGAATTTATAAATATATATAGTGATATATAGATTTATAGAGGTTGAGAGACATAAAGATAGACATATATAAAATATTTTTTATGTTCTAGAATAAACACACACTAAGATGTGTGAAGAACCATAATTTGAAGGGTACTTTCTGTATACTGGATAAGCCTCCCAGATCTTTAACTAGAGCTGTAAATTTAGATGTCTTTGTTCAGTTTGCTTTTTGGTTCAGCACACACAGACTAGCCAAACCAAGCTTGTGGAAGATTCTTTCCCCGCCTCTTTGATAGCTGCAGGACTGATTCCGTATGCTTCAAGCCAGAGGTAATGTAACATCCAGAGCTTTATTCACTGAGCCAGTCAACCATCCTTTCAGCCTTTGACTTCCTGGCCGCTGTTAATCTGTGGACCTAGCAAAAGTCTCCAGGCAAGGGAGACTAGGAGCATATGCTCCAGCCTCAGCAGAGGCCTATGCCTGCAGCCAGGTGAAGGCTGAGGCCTCTCATTTACATACTCTGGGCATGCTCCTTGGGTTCAAGACAATGCAAAAGCAGAATTGACTATGAAAGTAGAAGTAACCACAATTTCATTCCAAACTGCAAATAAAACAGTTTTATAACTTTTCCCTAATACTGCAAGCAACCATTTGTCCCATGGCACAGATATTTTTCAGTCCCCAATAAATGTAACCATTTATCTTGCTTTTTGCTCAAGGGGACAAGAAGTTTATGCACATACAACCACTTCAAAAAAATTGCTTCTGTTCCTTTTAAGCAACTTCAGAGCGTTAAGTTGTTCAGTTTAAGCTACAATTATAGTGTATGTGGTGACTTATTGCACTGTTTCCCAGATTTATTTACTGTCCAAAAGGCATGCAAAAATTATATGCATTCATTATCATTTAGAATTATAGAAAATTCCCAAAACAACTTTTGACCCTTTTTATTTTCTATGTCCTTAGCAAGACTTTTTAATAATATGATCCAGAACATTATGTCACCCTCCAAGAAATATATTTAAGCCCCTCTATTTTGTGTATATTTTCCCCTTATCTGAGGTTTCACTTGCCGTGGTTTCAGTTATCCATGTGGCATTGTTTAGAGTCTCCCAAAAACCCATATGTTCAAAGCTTGGTCCCAAACACGTGGCACTATTAGGAATAGTGCTTTTCGAGGTGACTCCTAGGAGAAGGAAGGGAAATGAAGAGAATATTGGGAACCCAGCCCTTTCCCCTCTCTCTTTTTGCTTCCTATCTACATGAAGTGAGAAAATCCAATTGCCATGTACTCCCACCACTATGCACTGTGCCACCACAGGCCCAAGACTATAGGGCCAAATGAGCACAGACTGAACTCTCTGAAACCATGAACCAATATAAATATTCCCTCCTTATAAATTGATTGATTCAAGTATTTTGTCACAACAATAGAGAACTGGCTAATACAATCTCAGTCCAAATACATTAGCTGAAAATATTCCAGAAATAAACAATTCACAAGTTTTAAGCTGCACATTATTCTGGGTTTTTTTAATTGACACATAAAAATTATACAGATTTGTAGGGTACCATGTGATATTTCTATACACATATATTGTGTAATCTTCAGATCAGAATAAATAAACATTTATCTTTTCCTTGTGATAAAAACATTTTAAATCCTTTTAGTTTTTTCAAAGTATACGGTACATTATTGTTACCTACAGCCACCCTATATTTCATAGCATTCTTTGTAGTATGATAAAATTTTACATTGTACCTTTCTGTCCTGCCCAAGACATGAATCATCCCTTTGTCCAGCTGTGTCCTTGTTGTATATGCCCCTGCCCATTTGTCACTTAGTAACCATGTTAGTTCTTAGATTGTTATGGTTTTCTGGGTCCTGAGTTCAGGTGACACTTATCCAGGAGCCTAACAGTATGTCACAATGCCTGCATCATTCATCTCACTTGATCTCACCATCTAGGCATTGAATCATCTTGGGGCATCACAAAAAGGAGGGTGAGTATAGTATAGCATGATATTTGATAGAGAAAAACAGACTATATTCACATAATTTTCATTGTTACAGTTGCTCTGTTTTATTTTTAAGTGTTGCTGTTAGTCACTTACTGTGTCTAAGATATAAATTAAACCTTATAGCCAGATTATTTTGCTGTAATACTTAAGAGTCTTTAGTCAGAAAAATAGTTCAATTCGATAAATGTCTGTTCAATACCAATTCTGGGAAGGGAAGAGAATGTGGAATACTGACAAAGTTTATGTCAGAGCCCCTGCTTCCATCAAGTTCACAGATAAGAGTATGGAACTCAGGCTTTAGTTAGTAGGGCTACTGTGACTATTTCTGTAAGTAAATGTTTTAATTTGTAGACGAAATGGAGAATGGTGAATCTCCAAATTGTACTAGGAAAGAAGCCTTGTGACTGCTTCTCTGTGGTTGTGGATGTTTATGCCACGCAAAGGCAGAAGTATAGAAATTGAACGACCACTATCTTTCACTAATACAGGAGCCTTTAGAACAGGTCTCCCAACGGAACTTTCCATGATGATGAAAATGTTCTGTATCAATTCTGTAGCCGCTCTCCATCTGCAGCTACTGAGCATTTGAAATGTAACTATTGTAACTGATTATAAATTTTATTTCATTTTAATTAATTTTAATTTTAATAGACATATTTGGTTAGTGGCTACTTATTGGACAGTGCTGTTGTACAATGTATGTCCTGTATCCACAGAACAAGAAATTGTGTCTCTGCTTTGATCATGAAAAGTCAATAGCATTGTAACATGCCTGGCCTGTGAGAAGGGCACAGTTTAGAATTTCTTATTAGAAAGTGATTTCAAATTTAGCCCATCAAGTTTCTATATAATATGTTTTGCTTTCTCTAGACCATTTTGCTTTCTCTAAAGCAAAATGACAAATGATAATTTTCCATTTTTTATGTTCAAAATGGTAAAGCACATAAACTAATTAAAAATCTTCCAAAAAGGACTAATGACTTTATAGGTTTTGATAGATGTATATAAAATAATCTTTTATATATAAAACATTAGAATATAAGCATATCAAATATGATCATAACCACTTTGCATTTAGGAAAATGTTTTCTTGAAAGACATAACTATACTGAGCTTTCCTGTCCATAAAAATATAGACATTTTGAAACAAAACGATTTAATATGACATTACAGATAATACTTAGCTAGAGCCTGGGGCATCTATGAAAAATTAATAGCAAAGATACTGCTTCCTACTTGGGAACTCTGAAGTGATCACAGAAATGTTTACCACATGTCTTCATGCTCAAATAATTGTTCTAGGTGATTTCAGCAAAGCAAAAGACCTTGGCTCTCAGAGATGGGAAGAAAGACAAAAAATGCAAATCTCTAGCCTTTCTTTTTTTTGTTTTTTGAATTTAAAAAAAAATCTTATTTTGTTTTCCTTCATTTTAAGTCCAGTTTACTCAGAGTGATGGTCACCTCACCGGAGATAAGTACTGCAAGGTAAAAACAGGGGAGGGAGGACATCATTTTAAAAAATAATGCTACCATGTATGCCTTTAAATCATTACTGGGATTTTGAAGATTCATTAGATGAGAAATTTTCTATTAGTAAAATTTCTACATGTTTGCTGTACATAATGCTTACATTCCTCCTGGGGAGTTGGTGCATGGACATAACACAGTTTAAGTCCCTCTTTCATCCCAAATCCCTCCCCTCCCATCCCCTTCCCTCTATCTCTTGATTCCCTTACCATTTAAGAAAGATCTATCTCCCTACTTCCTATTATCTATATTTTATTTTGCTTTTTATTTATAATTTGGCTTTCTCACATAAGAGAAACCATGCGATATTTAAGCTTCTGTGTCTGATTTATTTCACTTATCTCAAAGTGCATCCATTTTCCTACAAATGACTCACGTTTTTCTTTATGGCAGAGAGGTACTCCAGTGTATGTAAATACTACATTTTTTATCCATTCATCTGTTGGTGAACATATAGGCTGCTTCCAAGATTTAGCCATTATGAATTGTACTGCCTTATGCATGAGTATGTATATGTCACTGTAATATGACATATTTAACTCTTTCAGAAAGATACCTAGAAATAGAATACCTGAGTCAAATGGAATTTCTACTTTTAAGCTTTTGAGAAATCCCCATACTGATTTCCACAATGGTTGTACTAGTTTACATTCCCACCAAAAATGTAGAATGGTTCCTTTTTCCCCACATCTTTGCTAGCATTTGTTATTATTTGATGTCTAAATTATGGCCATTTTTCAAGGGTAAGATGAAATCTCAATGTTGCTTTAATTTGCATTTATCTAACAGCCAACAATGTTGAACATTTCTTCATGTATTTATTGACCATTTGTACTTCTTCTGTTAAGTGTCTATTTATTTCATTTACCCATTTTTTTTATTGGGTCTTTGATTTAGAGGATCTAATTTTTAAGTTCTTTATATATTGTAGATATTAGTCTTCTGTCTGAGAAATAGCTGGCAAATTTTTACGCCCATTCTGTAGATTGTCTTTTCACTTTATTGGTTATTTCTTTAGCTATGCAGGAGCTTTTTAATTTGATTCAATTACATTTGTTGATTCTCAGTATTATTTCCTCTACAACCGGGTTTCTTGCCTATACCTATGACTTCAAAATTTTACTTATTTTATTTTCCTGCAAATCAAGTGATTCTATTTTGACATTTAGTTCCTTGATCCATTTTGACTTTACTTTAGTACATGGTGAGAGAAATGGGTCTGGATTCAATCTTCTGCATGTGGACAGTCAATTTTCACAGCACCATTTATTAAAGCGGCTATCTTTCCTGCAGTATACGTTTTTTGCCCTTTTGTTGAAGATCGAGTAGTTGAACATACTTGGGTTGTTTCTGCATCCTCTATTCTGTTCCATTGATCTTCATATCTGTTTTTATGCTGTTTCCAAGCTGTTTTTATCACAGTAGCCTTGAAATATAATTTCAAGTCCAGAATAGTGATGCCTCCCACTTTGCTCTTGTTATGCAAGATTACTTTTATATTCAGGGCCTTTTCTGGTTCTGTATGAAATTTAGGTTTGTTTTCTTCAGTTCTGTGAAGAGTGCTGTTGGTATTTTCATTGGTTTGTATTGAATCTGTATATCAATTTTGGAAGTATGGGCATTTTGACAATATCAGTTCTACCTCTCCAGGAGGAGATATTTTTCCACTTTTTGAGGTCCTCTTCTATTTCTTTTTTTGGAGTGCCATCGTTCTCTAGCCTTTCTTTGAAATGCTCTCCTAAAAGTCTATTCTGATGAGGCAAGCAAGGATAACTACTGCCTGTTTTATTTCCTGCATGCATGGAAGACAATGCTAATGGATCATGCCACTTTTTCCTGTTAATTGTCTCATCCAGGGGCCCACTAGCCATCTACTGATATTTGCACTTGAAGCTAAAAGCCATTCTTCCATTCCTATGCTTTTATATAACCTTGATCTTTCTGATGTTAGTCATGGAAGTAGTTAGCAAGTTCTTATCAGATACTGAATTGTGGGTGATAGACTCACTAAACAATCTGAGTACACTTTTTCAAAAACTTCAGAAACAAAGTTCTATTTTTGTTTTCTATAAATTGTTTCTTAGGCAGGCACCTCTTTTAAACTCTATAAAGAGAAGGGACTCTCAGTCAAATGAAGGAACTTCCAACCAATGGGGGAAAATTTGTGAAGTGAGGTAGAATCAGTAAAATAGAAGTATTCTTTCTCTGAAATATCTGGTGCCTATAAGCTTGGAGTACTTTACTGTAACAATAAGCTAATAATTTTACAGTAGGAACTGTAATTGAAATTTGCTGCATACAGGGATAACTAAAACGCAATCATTTCATACCATCCCATACATGCCTGAGGATACTTAACAATAAATAGATTTTTTGAAAGAGGCCACTGAAGAGCTAAATTACATCTTTCCAAGTACATTCACTGGTCTTTTTAATTACTTTGCTGATGTCCACATGCTGTTGCCATTATCTCATACTGAAATGACATAATTCATTTTTAAACTTTGACTTACCAAGAAGAAAAATTGGAGGATTTTTTTATTATTATTATTATTATTATTATTATTATTATTTTGCTCTATGCTTCTTGGAGTCAATATTTTAAGTACAATACTGTGTGTATATTTTGTGTGTACATATCTATCTATATAAATTATATTTGCTATAAATTGTCAATATCTGATAGTTGCTTTATCTACATGGTTCTCTTCACATACCAACATTTGAGTAAGATCAGTGTGATCAGTCCCCTCAACAAACACTTCACAAACATGAATCTTGTCTCAGAATGCAGCAGATACCAAATGCTTATTAACAGCTGAAAGTTTTCAGAGGTAAAAGTATCCAAAAATAAAACTATCTTAAACAGAATGGATGAAAAAGGAAGCTGCCCTCACTTGGTGTGAAGCAACATAAAATTTTACAGCAATTTAAGCTACTTAATAAGGTTGACTTTTCTTAAAATAAGA
This sequence comes from Heterocephalus glaber, assembly GCF_000247695.1. The sequence goes on along the minus strand of NW_004624810.1, from coordinate 6,498,394 downwards.
AGTAACTTTATCTTAAACTGACATTAAAAATAAAATGTTATTTTTTCTTTTGGCCTTTATTCAATAACAACTTTCCCCTTCCTTGTCAGGACCCCTTTGAAATTATTTCTGACACTTGTAGCTGAGAACTTTATTCCCTTTTGATGGCCTGTTTGGGCATGATGTTGTACAGTGGTATACTGGTAAAACAAAATAGGGAATTGGAGGGGACTAATTACATAATTAAAGCCAAATACATCAGGTAACTCATGTCAAGGAGGATATTGGGTGTCAATTATTCACATGGTTATCTTAAATCTTCCTTTCAATAGAAAGATCTTGTACTTTAATCATTCTTAATTAATATTGGTGCTAGATCTATTAGTTACTGCCTTTTAATTTGCTTCCATATGTTATATATCATTCTAAATATTCATGTTTGAGTTTTTATAAAGCTAAATTCTTGAATACTTACCATCAAGATTTCACATAGTTGAACAATAAATAATTGAACTTAATTTTATGTCAATGAATTTCAGATGGATTATATAACAAAGCAGAATCTCCTAGAAAGAACTAGAACCAGTACAATAAGAGGCCAAGTTATTGTAGCATGGCCACTGATATGTCAGGTTCAAAACAATTTTTTGTCTCATTATAGTATAAAATTCCCTTTCAGTCAGGTCCCAATCTACCTCCAAGCCCAAAATCTCATCAAATCCCTGTCCTCAAGAACTTTAAATCCAGTCATTCACATGAAGCTTCTCACTATTTTCTCAACAATAAATGCCATGTCTGGCTCTGCAATTTAACATGCATTGTCCCCTATTGCTTAGTATGTTGTACTCTCCTCCATCAAGCAAACTTCTGTGGATGGCTTTTTCTACTCACTTTGCACTCTGCCCACATCTCTACTCTGTGCTAGAATGCTCTACTGATTATGATCCCCTCTGTGACTTCACTCTGAGCCCTTTAAAGGGTATCAAGCTATGATAAATTTTGAGGAAATATTTTAAGAGAAAAACCTGACATGAATAGATTATCTAAGGACTTTGAAACTTAATTTTTTGAGGTGAATGAGAAACTGAGCTTCTTAGCACCTTAGGGTTCTCAGATTGTTGTGGTGCAGAACATAGGAAGTCTGCTACATCCCTGGAGTTCACTGCACACATTTCTCTTACTTTCCAGCTAGAACTTAATTATATGATCTCCAGCAACCTAAATCTCCCATGTGATAAACCAAAAAGTGACATTAAGGAATCATGCCTGTTCAGAAGAGCATTATTTAAGCAAAGCAGGGAATAAGCATGAGTTAGACTCTAAACATTGAAACCATGACCCCTTATTAGTCTCATGTTGACCTACTGCAAGTACCAGAGTGATGACAGCTTCACTCAGATGAAATAGAGTTTCTTTCCTTCCTCAATTCCTGAGATAGCAATAGAAGCCTAGATAGAGCCTCTTTTACTAGGATTTCTCTCCACTTAAGTTATGCTGTGAGACTACACAAGCTATTATTTTTCTACATTTTTGATAGAATTTGTTTAAAAAATGGTATCAAAACATGTGGTTCATTAATCATATTTTTGTCATTTTATTGCAACATAAACTATATACATGTATGTTTCAGATTATTTTATTCTATGGTACTAATAAATATACACTATATCAGAATGCACTTCAAATGTAGGTAAATTTCACTATCAAATAAATTAAAGAAATTGAAGAACATGTAACATTAATCAATTCAAAATAAATTATATGTGATATTATTTGTCAGCTACTTGGAAGTAAGTAATATACATAATTATTTAGGACACTTTCAAGACTGAATTACTATTCTATGATCATTTCATTAAAATGACAATTTAAAAATGAATTGCAAAAGTGTAAGGATTACAGGAAAATTGGGGGTGCTGTTGCAATTATAATATATTACTTCCTATCTATATTTGTGCTCCAAACCTCATTCATTATTTTCTCTTTTCTTTACACTTCCTCTCAGTAAGACAAGTTCCAAACTCTTAAGTAGTGTATGAGCTATTACATAATTGTTCTTTTATGGCCTGCAGAGACATTGCCCTCCAGGACATTCCTTGGTGAAGTAATTTGGGTTACCTTGGATATGAAAAGCAGCTTGATCAAAGCACATTGCACTGTGAAGCCCAGATCCAACAAAGAAATACAGAGTCCTGGGATGGTCTCTATAGCAAATTAAACTTTGAAGATCCTTTATGAAATGTTCACAGTCTCCAGTCAGCTATATGGTTTTGGCATAGATTAATACAAAGAGATTGGAAAAATGAAAACTAAGGATATTCTTTAAGAAACACTACATTTTATAGTTAAAATATTTTAGATAAGATCATATTTAGTATTTTGCTGATGTTTCAGGTGTCTTTCTAACAGGAACACTTATTAGATTAACAACAAACCACTGATGTTTTCATCAATTTTGTGGGTTGACTAGGAGGCTTTTCTCCTGAATTTGGCTGAGGTCATTTGTACAATTGCAAGCAGGTGACAGCTAGTATGAGGTGGTAATTCCAATGAGGTCTCACAATCCTACCTGGGACTTAGTGCTGGCTGTTGCCTGGAAAGATCTTAACTCTCTCACCATATGATCTTTGAATGAAGCATTCAACATATTATGGTGGTCTCAAGTGTCCAGGGAGGTAAAGATAGAAACTTCAGAGTATGGTAAGAGTTCTATCTACCCTGTCCATCCAATGAAGTTAATGTGTATTAAAACAATGAAATATGTGCATGTTTTAACCTGCTATTTTCTGATATTCATATATAAATCATATTACTTAAAACTGTTCACAAAGGACTGGAGTAATATCATTTACACTGGGATAAATATAGAATATATGGGGAGTGATTTTTTACCTCATGGTTACAAAAATCCATACTACTGCACAAGAAAACTCAGATGGCGTCAGCCTTAGATCATGACAGGAGATATGATAAAGATGTATCATAATATAAAGAATCAACTGAATATAGAGGAGATTAACCTTTAAACTTCGAAGTTTCATGATTTTCCCCACATAGTGTGTGTGCACATGCACATGCGCACACACACACAAATACACACACACGTTTATTTTAAGTGAACTGATGGTTAATAAATTGTGATAGAAAATCTAGTCACAGCTCCCAGTGCAGAAGAGGCTTCTCAGTCAGCATGCCACAAATGCCAGTGCAGAGGAGCCTTCCAGGTCAGTGTGCCACAGCTCCCAGCACAGAGGAGGCTTCTGGGTCAATGTGCCACAGCTCCCAGTGCAGAGTAGGAGCCTTCCAGGGCAACCTACCACCACTCCAGCACAGAGGAGGTGAGCTGCGTGGGCACCAGCAGCAACTCCCCACCACCCGGTCAAAATGAGAAGACAAGTAAACAAGTCTCAGAACCAGACTTCCAGATCATCTACAGCAACCCCAAAGGGAAACAAGACAGAACACTCTGATACTCAACAACCTGGACTCCCTGAACTACCAATGAAAGAGGATCTGGAAAAAATGAAATCAGAAATAATTTCTCACATAACAGCAGAGATTGTGCCCATAGTGCAAGACATGATTAATAAACCTAGAGAGGACATGGATAAAAAAATAGAGGAGCTGAGGAAAATGATGGAATCCCAACATAGGAAACAAATGGAACCCATAAAACAGATGCAAACAGATTTCCAGATTAAAAACTCCATTGAAAGTCCATGCAGCAGAATGAGCCAATGTGAGGACAGAATTTCAGATATAGAAGATAAGATTGCAATTAGTGACCAGAAAAAGAAAAATTTCATTACAATTGTAAGGGACCATGAGAAATCAATCCAGCAGCTGCTAGATGATGCAAAGAAGAATAAAATAAGACTGACTGGAGTCAAAGAAGAAACAGGAGAGAGTGCAGATGACAGAAGAAAATTGTTCATAGAAGTGATGGCAGAAAACTTGCCCAGCAGGGGAAAAGAACTTGACA
>NW_004624810.1:6439792-6455696 GCF_000247695.1 Heterocephalus glaber | reverse complement strand
TATATTAATTATCCCTATAAATAAAGATGTACATTGTGAGTTGCCAAAAATTGAGACTTCTATAGGGCTTACTTAAAAATAGCCCTAAAATGCATATAGAAATGCTGGAAATTCAGATATACTAAGATAAGCCACAAAGCACTTCTTTTAAATATCATATCACATCATCACCATAAGAAGGACAAGTACAATACAGTAAGACGTTCTGATAGAGAAGGATTGAGAATCCATATTCACATAACTTTTATTGAGATACACTATTCTATATTATTACTAATTATTATTGTTAATATGATGGTTAATCTTGATTGTCAACCTGATTGGCTTGAGAGACACTCAGAGGATTACTAAAGCATACCTCTGGGTGTATGTGGCTGGATCCTGCAAGCATAACCTTGAAGACTATATCTGGTTCTTCTTATTCCCTTCCTTTCTGCTTCTTCTCCTGTATGCTTCCTGGCTTCCATGAGTTGAACGGCTTTCCTCTCTCATACCCTTCTACCATGATGGTTCTGCCTTGTACCCATCGACTAATCTCTCTTGAAATCATGAACCAGAGTAAACTCTTCCTCCCTTTAGTTGTCAAAAAGTGAGACTTCCACAAACCAAAGTCTTTGTTTCCCTTTGCTTCTAGAAAAAAGCCAATGTGATGCCTGAAATTTGTATATGTCTGGTATTTTGTCCAGAAACAGAAAGCTGCACAATATACTGTACCTAATTTATAAATTAAACTTTATCATAGACATGAATGAATGGGAAAAAGCATAGTTATAGGTAGGGTTTAGTACTACCCTACGTATTATTTTAGGGGTTTGTAGAACATATCCAACATGAATAGAAGGTGACTACTGTAATATCTGGTACTACTGAAAGTAAGTAGGTACCAACCCACCGGCAAAACTCAACCATCTAAAGAAGCTTGATGTTTTCTGCACTAGCACCAGTGTTACATAGGTATTTCTCAGTTCCCTACTGTACCTAATGTCTTGTGGGTGCTTATCAAAGTCTGAACTCACGATTGTCACTGTACAGTATCCACAGCCAAGATTCTCACCTCTTTCCTACTACAGCCCTGATGGTCTTCTTTGTAACAAAACATTATTTTTTAAAAGGAATGGGATATCCCCTGCACATTTACAGCTAACAAATTTCTTCTTTTAAAATTTAAATATTTAAAATGTAAATATCCTAATGGAGAATTGGGTCTATGAGGATTTCATAGTTTAGAAACAGTGTCTGTAATCGGATCCTCCCAGGCTACTTTACCCCCTACAGATTTCCTCCTCCCCTCTACTTATTGGCAAAGGAAGGCCCATGGGCAGAGGAGGAGGAAAGAACACTAGTGGTGCAGCTAAGATAGCTTATGGAGGGGACATAGTTTCCCCACAATTTGTATTCCAATTAGTCTTGAAAGTCAGAAAGCCCAGATTTAAATCCTCACCATGCTCTCATGCACAGGAACTGGCTTCTCTGGATCTCTCCTTTAGAATAAAGGAAATGATACCAACTTGAATTCTAAGTAGGTGTTCAATGAAGGTTTGCAAAACAAAAGATAATGGTAAGGATTAAATTAACTTTGTAGAGTTGTCATAAAAATCTGGAAAAAGTAGAGCTGTACATTTCAGAAATAATGCAATCATTCAGGCTGGGGTGTTTTCTTAAAATATATAGATACTGAATGTAAGAGTATAGCACATAGCAAGTATACAATAAAATACCATTCTTTACTCTTCCTACCAGAAGAGACATATACATGTGTGCAGCACTATGTAGAAACACAAGCCACCTAAACAATGAGGAAAAGGGGGAATCAGCAGGTTTGGGGGAGGTTGCTATAATAAAACCAAAAGTGATATGACCAACTCTTGGTAGTTTTGACAGTTAGAAAAGTCTTCTTGAAATTGCTTTTGTCTTATTTGTACATGGAGTGCATTCCAATGTAACTGACACTCATATATTACTCCATATCTATTAGATTTTGCTACTTTCTTTAGTTGAAAAGAAATCCAGGCACACTCCAGGGTATAACATCTGCAATAGAAGCCCATATGTGCTGCTTATTTTTATGAATCAGGCACTTTGTTTACAGTTACTTGCTCTTAATTTGAGGCTGAACTAGAACTCTTTGTTTTAAAGCTATTATTTAACTCTAAGACACATAAACTAGAGACTGAAACATATCCCAGGAATATTATTATGTATGTTTGTAATTTGTATCAAAAGCAGCTCATGTGTTTTTTTTTAATATATAGGAAAAAACACTGAGCTATGTCAAAAAAATGGTAAATATCAGATAGAAATTTGGTATTCTTCTTAAATTATTAGGAAATAATGATTATAATTGTAATCTCTCCCAAAATGTCCATTTGTTTAATATAGTCATCTCAATTGGTTAAAGACTATACTTACTAGGAATAAATTAATGATTTGATGGTGTTTTGGGAAGGTTATATTTTGATGTGGAATAAAAACATTATATAGCAATGAATCTTGGCTTTGCTTTGGCTTGTTTTCTACCAGTTAATGATTTCTAGTATGACACTTCAGTTATATTCTAAATATCCTTTCTAAACCAACACAGGTATGTGGACCTGACAGACATATACCCTGATTTATTTTTGGTTTGAGAATTTAGTGCTGATTACAAGGAGGTTGGAGAAATTGTATGTATCTAAGCTTGCCACCAACACTAAAAAATTAAATTCTAAACATAAAACTAGAATGAGGGGAGTTAAATTTCAAAACATTTGTTTTGTTTTGTTTTGTAAATACTTAAATATTTTAAATGTAATTTTTGTAAACAGTACTATGTTCATATCTTTCTACACAGCTTTAATATCATCCAAAATTATGTAGTATAAAGAGTTTTTACATACTCTTCTCTAACCTCTATTTTAAGCCCAGAAATGAATTCAGGCAATGCACTTCAGCCATAAATTTCTTACTGAATAGTCTTGATAAAGACCAATAGTTGTTTGGGTTTCTTTTCATCTTAGTGTGCTTTCCACTTACTATGTAGCACAAAGTGATTTTTAAAGGATTATTTTTTGAGGATCAGATGAGTATATGAAATATATGAAAGACTACACTACAAAGTGGTCTAGGAATATAATTTTTAACATCAATTTCACCAGATAATTCATATTACTGAGAAGCTCCAGATATAAGACTGAGAAAGAGAAGTACAGTGAAAAAGATCTACATGAAAGTAGACAACAGGGCAAGAACCCCTTGGACCTGAAAGTGGGCAAGAAGAGCTGGGCTGACAGTCTGGGTGTCAGCCAGCCACCGCCAGCCACCATGTGGAACACAGGCTTCCCACCCCGCCTGCTCATCACCAGCCTCTGACTCTGCCTTCTGCCCCTTCACATAGAGGGATATCAGGCTCCACAACAACACAGAAAATCAGCTAACTTAACAAGAGCACAGAGGATTTTCAGTTTAGGAAAATCTCTGTCATGAGACCATGAGATGATAAAATGTAGTAGTAGCAAAAGAAGCGAGAATTAAGGACAACTATAGTTTAGAAAATAAGGTTAATGATTCAAGGTTAGATTTACATTGTATTCAGTCTTTTGAGGGACTTGATTCTTACTTTTTGTGCTGATTTTCCTTAAAATAGTTTTGCATTATATTCCTATTGTTGCAGAAGACAACTCTAGGAAAAATCATTATGTTCTGCCATTTTATTGATAGTGGGGTCTATTCATGATTTTCTGATTTTTCCTGCTTCTCAGTTATCAGAACTTTGTTTTTTCTCTCTCTCTTTTTTTTTTTTTTTCCAGTGTGAGGGTTGAATCCAGGGCCTTCACACTGAGCTATATCCCCAGCCTTTTTTCCTTCCTTTCTTTTTTTTTATTTTGAGACAAGTTCCCATTAAATCACTAAGTTAACCGAGCTGGGCTTAGTCTTGGGATCCTCCTTCTTCAGCCTCCCCAAGTGCTAGGGTTGTAGGTATGTGATACTCTGCTAAGCAATTGTCTCCAGTTTACCTGCTCCTGGAGGATAGAGGGCATACCTCTGTGTCTTTGCATTCCAATGCCAGGGTCAGCATTTGACAAGATTTTGATACTAACCACATCCCAAATGAGTAAAATGAACAATAATTTTATTCAGTGACCCCCTCAAATCTATATTCTGAGCCCTGAACTCTCCTTACAGTTCCATATTTTCAACCAACAGATATACATATCTAGTTTGGTATGTCATGTCACTTCAAAACTCGAACACCTAAAAATAAATTTCTCATCTTCACTCTGAAGTAAGCTCCTCTTCTGTCATTTCTATTTCTGGTATCAGCATTCCATCAATCAAGCCTCCTCAAAGCCTTCAAGTAATCCTATGCTGCTTCCTGTCTTCACCTTGCATATGAACTCTTGTAAATCCAGTCCATTCTTTCTTGGTACTTAATCCTTCTGGGTTCACCCTCACTGCCTTCATTCCAGCCTTTCAAATCCAGTCCTGAAATGTTCCTTTTGCTGATTTCTCTACTCTGTTACGGACCTCATATGTGCAACACCCAACGTGTAAATTCTTCCTAAACCATGACTTTCATCAGGCCTCTGCAAAACCAGTTCATGGATTCCTGCTCCCTAAGAAACAAAACAAAAACTTCTGACTCCGTACCTTGCTCCACTTGTATAGCACCTTCACTAAAAATGAGCTCCTTCAGACAGAAACCAGGTATCTCTCTCTACCCACCATCAAGTACTCTTTAACACAGGAAAAACCTTAGACACATGAGTTAAATAGATGAACTTGCCTCCAGCCCTCATTGTGGAGTCAAATGTCCATATGAGAGGCATCAACCCATCTTTCTAAAAGGACTGCATTCTTCCATACCACAAAAAAACACTTCAGTTTAAATTGAATGAGTTTTCTCACTATCTCTTGGAGGGTTTCTTTTATTTAGATAGTTCTTTATATCTTATTTTCTGGAAACCTTCTGCCTCTTCTCCACTTATAGAAAGCACACCCATTATTTCAAGTCCCACTTTTCTGCATAATCTCAGCCTCTGAATCCAAAACACAGAGCTTCCAAAATTGACTAGGGGCTTCTCTTGAATTTCCAGTGATTATCTAGCTGAGAGTATGTATGAAAAAAGTATGTTTCCCAGAAAAGAATCATGTGAAAGGATTAGAGTTAATAATGTCCAGAGTTCATAGAGAGGCAAAAATAGTACCTGTTCGCACAGACATCATGGAATACCTTAGAACTCACAATGGATTTGGCAAGTACACAAAAAGGTCTTGCCTTGGTACTGAGGAAGAATTAGCCGTAGACTGAGCACTGTTCCAGACCCATCTGGCAAACAAAATGAAAACAATAGACTCAAAAATATCACACTGATTGTTATAGCTCAGATCTAAAATATCTCCCAAAATTCTCATGTCTTCAGAGGCAGGGCTTTGGGGAGGTTATTGGCTGATGGAGTACTGTGTGCTTTGTGTACTGTGAGTTCATTGTTAAAAGTGCTTTAGGACACTGGGTCTGGTCAGAAGAGGCAGGTCACCTGGGAGAGTATCTCTCCCCTTGGCTCCTCACTTTGCTCTCTGCTTCCTGCCTGCCATGGGTTGGACAACCTTCCTCCACCATTCCCTTCCACTATGCCATTTCTGTCTTGAAGCTGCCAACCACGGGCTGAGACTATGTGCCAAAATAACCCTCTTCTCCTTTAAGTTATGAGTGTTAGCTATTATGTGCCAGTGACTGGAAAGTAAATATATTTAAGACTACTTTAAAATAGATAAATATTAAAACTTTCAATAGTAATTAGTAAGTTAGGAGTAATCATTTAATTAGTACTTACTAAGTTTAATAGTAATTTTTAAGTAATGAGCTAAAATTCTTAAGAATTAACATCCAATCAAAAATCATCAGGCATGAAAAAAAACAGAATATGACTTATGATGGACAGAAAAATTAGTAAATCTAACACAGATATTAGTACACAAAAACCTTAGGAAAAAAGAGACTTAAATCAAACTTGTAGAAATAAATATTACAATGTGTTCAATCAAAGACCCATTGAATAAATATAGTATTAGATTCTAAATTTCAGAAAGTTCTTGACCTTGTAGAAACAGTAATAAAATCTATGAAAAATAAAATTCAAACAGAAAAGAGAATTTAAAAAATGATCAAAGGATCAGATAGCTGTGAGACAACTTTAAGAAAATAATTAGAGAGCTGGGAATTTAATTCAGTGATACAATACTTTCCTAGCATGCATGAGGCCCTGGGTTCAACTCTTACTATCAAAGAAAAAGAGTACAATTGGAGTAGATTCTCAGCCAGAAAAAAAAAATTAGAGAAATAATGGTCACATTTTTTTCCAAATTTGATTAAAAACAGTAAGTCCACTGATGAAAGAAATTCACAGAACCCTAAGCATAAGAAACACAAAAAATCTGTACTAAGACCTACCATAATCAAATTTCTCAAAATAATAATAAAGAGAAAAATCTTGAAAGCAGCCATAGGAAAGACATGTTATATATAAAGGGAACAAAGACAAATTAAAAGCCAATTTCCCATTGACAAGAAAATGCAAAATCCTTCAGAGTGAAGAGAAGTTATACCAGATGAAAGTAGATATCTACATAATGGAAAGAAAAGAACAGGAAATTGTAACTACAAGGATAAATATACTTCTAATTGTTATTTAAACTTCTTTTCAAATATAATTGGATAAATCAAAATAATAAAAGAATACAGAGTTTAAATAAAATATATGGCAACAATAAAAAGGTCTGAAGGGAAGTGGAATTACATTATTATAAGATTTTATACCATACATAAAGTGATACAACATGATTTCATTGTAGACAAAATATAAATTAAAGTGTATGCTATGAACCTTAAATCAGTCATTAAAATAAAAAGGAGATCATTTAATAAGCCATAAAAAAGATTAAATAAAATCATAAAGCCAGTTTACACAAAAGAAGGCAGATAAAAGGGAAAAAAAGGAATAAACAACAGATAAAACAATTAGAAAGCAAATAGCAAGATTATAGAATTAAATCTAAATATACAAATATTCATCCTAAATATTAATGCCCTAAGTAATCCCACCTAAAAAGCACAAATTCCCAAGTTAAATAAAATGACAAGCCCCAACTGTATGCTATGTATAATAAATATGCTCTTCATATAAAGTCACAAATAGATTAAAATTAAAGGAATAGAAAAGTTATTCCAGGTTAACATAAATCAAAATAAAGCTGAGTGGTTATATAAGTATTAGACAAAGCAGATTTTAAAACAAAGAAAATTTCCATGTTCATGTGTTTTAAAGGTCAATATTGTTACAAGGTCAATTCCTCTCAAACTTATCTAAAAATTTAATATATTCCTAATGAAACCTCAGCAGGAATTATTGCAGAACTTGACAAATAGGTAATAAAATTCAAAGAAAAATTCTATGAACCTAAAAATATTCAAAGCAACTTTGAAAAAGAAAAATTAGAAGATTAGTGCTACTCAAGCTATCATAATCAAGAAAATGTGGTAATTGATGAAAAGATAGAGATGAATAGAAAGTCCAGAAATGATCTCTATAAATACATATAACTAATTTTTTACATACGTGTAAAAGCAATTCACTAATGAAATGATTGACTCTTCAGTAAATAACATTAGGACATTAGATATTTATATGCAAAAAAACAAACACAACTTTGACTCATATACAAAAATTCACCCAAAATGGATTATGAACCTTTGTAAAAACTAAAACTATAAAATTTCTGCAAGAAAGACTATAGGATCTTGAATTAGGGGGGAAAAAAACAGGTATAAGTATAATCCTTAAAAGAATAAATTGATGAATCAAATTTCATCAAAGCTAAAAGCTTTTGCTCTGTAAGACTTCATGGGCCACAAATTGAAAGAAAATAATTTTAAATCTTATACCTAGCAAATGTCTTACATAAAGACTTCTCAAAATTCCAACAAAAATTCAGTTAAAGCAAACATTTCCCCAAAGAAGATGTATAAGTTGTGAATAAGCACATGATATTTGCCTAAAGTGTTTACTCTCTGGGGATATGAAAATTAAATCACAATGAGAGACAACCATTTATTTTTTAAAACTTCAAGAAAATATAAATTAATCTATAGTGATAGAAGGGGCATGAGTGTTTGCTTTGCAAGGAAAGATTACAAAGAGACAAAAAGAAACTTTAGAGAGTAAAGCATATGTTCATTACTCTAGTCTTGATGATATTTTCACAGTTTTATACATAGATCTAAATTCTCCAAAAGATACATTTTAAATATGGGTGGTTTACTGTGTGTCAATTATACCTCTATAAAGCTGTTTCAAAAAAAATTTTAAGGGGTTAGAACAGTGATGCTAAATCTATGGCAGGGGTGCCATAGCAGGCTGTTTGTATCACTGAAAGTTCTGTTATTGTGTTTTTGTTTTAATGTATGGGCTGTTTTTTCTAAGCTAAATCCTCAGTATTCATTGCAGTTGGCAGTCTGGGATAAATAAGTGGGTTTTGGGTTGCAGTTTGGGCACTCGGTCTCTAAAAGGTTAGCCATCACTGCCTTAGAATATGTATCAGTCATTGTGGGTCCCAGTACAATAACTTAAAATTGTGGAACTTTGCTCTTGAGTTGGAGCCCCATAGCCTCATCTTAAAGAGGCAGAGAATAGAGAATAGGAAAGGAACTGAACTTGGTCTTTTCAGTGGAACTTAACTCAGTTCAAATCTGGACTCTACTCTCCATATCTTTCTGAATTACAGTTATTTTTGTATGGTTTGTTTTGTTTTTACTATAAACTGGGGGGGGGGAAGCATCATCCCCAGGAGCATTGTAAAGATTAAAAATGATATGTTAAGCACTTAGCCAGAACCTAGCAAGAACTTACTAACTGACAGCTATTTTTAGGAAACTGAAGCCCAGAGAAATGAAGTGACTTGCTCAAGGTCATAGTTATGTCATAGCATAAACAACATCTCACCTGTCTCCTAAGCTTGTGGGTTTTCCTCCATGAGCTATGATGCTTCAGTTATATTCTGCAACATCAAGTACACTATTTAACCAAAATAAAAAAGTGAAATCAAGAAGACCACAAGTAGAATGCAGCACCAAAGAATTTCAGCTTCAGTGTCAAGGTGTAACAAAGTTGGCATCCAAAATTCTGCATAGCCCCTAAACTAAAGAAATGACACAGACTTTATGTTGGGACCATGTATGTGTGGGACTAAACACAGCACAGACTTCATTTGGGATTCATGTGGATAGAAGCCAGAAAGGCTACAGTGAAGTCCAGGAATGCCTACACCACTGTCATGAGTTCTTGATCTAAAATCCAGGAGTTCTTAATCGTAAAAGGTCCCTGTGTAATCTTCAGAACCCTATGCACTCCCTGAAAGCACATGAAGAAAGTATATATACATTTTCCCCTTCTAGTTCTTATCAAATTCTTAAAGAGCTGAGTGACCCATCCTAAAATATTAAGAATAGCTGATTTTCGAGACAATAACAAGTTACAAAAATATCTTAACCATGAAGAAGCCTTATAGGAACACAACTTGAAATGGTAAGTTTGATCTATTTTTCATGGTTAAATATAAAACAATCAATAAGTAACATTGAAGCAACCCTTGCAGATGCAAACAGAGAAGACTTCTCAAAAGCAGGGGACACGAAAAATTGGGCTGACAGTTTGGTTTGGCTTAAGCAGTGGGCAGGTGGTCAATAGGGCCAAAACAAAATTGGTTAATTTTTTACTACCCTATTCCTAAACCTTTATTAAATCTCAATAAAAATTCTTACTTATAATGTAACCCAGAATTGTTCAAAACAGCTTTCAATCACTCTAGCAAAACAATGGACATTCTCAAACTCAACAATATTCCAGGCTGCCATTTAAAAATCAATGAGATTTTTCTAAGTACTTCTCCAACACCTGTACAGGGTGAGTTCTTTTTTCATCTGATAAGAAAAGGAAAATATCTAATAAAAAGGGTTATGAGGAAAGCTTATTTTCTTCAGGATGGATAGTGATATCAAAGTTTAAAATGCTTCTACAGAAGGCACTGGTAGAAGATTAATAATTAATATATGGCAGCGCTACAAAAATTTTGAAATGTAAACTTGAACAAAATGTGTCATATTATGATAAGCAGCAGCAGCAAGGGAGAATGGTTAGAAGTGGCTCTTTGGCTCGGAAACAAAATAAAAAGAAACACTGATTGGGCTTGCTAGGGGTTTTTTCCCCCTTTTTGAAAAATGCAGACTTTCATTTGGACATGGGCAACTGCTAAAATGTTAAGAGAGTAAGAGGGAAGAAGAATCTTTAACCAAAACAAATCAGGTTCACTTACAGAATTCCCAAGGATTTTGCTGTTAAAAAAATAAAAAGAAAAAGGAAAAAGTTTAACACATCTCTTTGATTTATGCATTGCTATCCAGTTCCCTGCACTTGCAATTTTCTCTCCATCCCCTTTGCTCCCTTTCGTACTGTTAGATTCGTTTTTTTAAATCCATTCCAATTTTCCTCTAATATTTGTATATAATTTTTCTTCCTTTTAACTAAGCCCCTTTTGAAATGCCTCCTTTTGTGTGTCTCCAGGCAGGAGGCAGGGTCTTTGCTCTCCTCTTTGGCCCAGTTTACAGGGCTTGGGCTTCACTGGGAGCTCTCAGGAGAATTGTGCAAATTGCACCCGGGCTCCGGTTGGAAGAGCCACTCATCTCGCAGGCCCCGTGCTGTGCCTGAGTGCATCAAGGCCATGTCAACCCCTTGATGCTGCCTCACGCTGTGATCTTCCTTCGCACAGTGTCATATGTCAGGATGGGTTTTCCCACAATGCATTCTTTAGTTCAGTGTCAAGGAAAAAGAACAAATAATGTGCTCCTATGGCAGCCAAACATGCTACCTGCAAGGTTGGGGAGCAGGACACATTTTCCTCCTCCACAGTGAATTCCCTCAGCTGAAGCTGTCTTTTCCTTCCCATTATTCTCACTCTCCCAACCCCTCCCCTTCCCTCCCCTGACTTCAGCTTCTGTGCAAAGTGCTCTCTGAGGGCTAGAGCACTCATCTGATAGGAAAATTTGGAATTGCAGACAATCTCAGTGAATTCATTGATTAGTTTGTGTGCACTAAATATACTTACAGAAGAAATAATAACATAAATGTTGTGGAATGCTTAGTCATGAAATCTTAGGAAAATTTGCAGAGGACAGCGTGGAGTCCATGGGAACAGACCACTGAGAAATCATCTCTAAACACATGAAAATGTCTATTTAAGTTACCAGTTTACTTAGTTATCAGTGTGGTTTTTAAAACTGACTATAAAAAACACTTTCATTTGGTATTTAAAATAACCAAATTTTGTTGCCCTTAATCTAAAGTTGTCTTTGTGATGATTGTGTTTAGCCACCTTACTACTCAGAATTTCTCACACATGCCAAGCTATAGCATATACAGTTTTTAGAGGTATTCCTACAAATGTCTTATATCCATCCACCTTATAGATAGATGGAAGGTAGGAAGGAAAAAAAACGATTTGTAAATCCTTAGAGCATCTAAAAGAATCAGTGAAAAAGTGGACTTCCTGCTTATCTCTGGAGAGTCTACAGCTTACTCTAAAGGGCAAACATAAAAAGATGAGATCAGATAACAGTCATATGGTAGGTAAGAAGCAGCTCCTATCCATACCTGCTGTACAGCATCACAAGAGAATTTGTCAGAAATGCAGGTTCTATCCTACCCCTGCCAATTCAGATTGGATCTGCCAATTCAGAATCTGCATTTTAACAAGACCTTCAGTGCCTTGTTTACTCATTAAAGATTTTGAAACACTTCATTGTGCTGTGGTGCTCAACAGGTTTTTTAAAAAGATTTAGCCTTAGCTAATGACATCCAGAAATTTTGCCCTAATGGTACAGACAATCACTTAAACTTGCTCAGGTGTGGTCACAAAGCATCCTCATGAAACTGCAAATGATATTCTCTGTATCAATAGAGGAAAAGAAGATTAGTGCCAACACTAGGTACAAACATCTCTTTCCTATTTGTAAAGAAATACATGTAAAATATATATTAATGTACATGAAAATGGCTTAGCAACAAAATAGAAGCAGATCCTAGATTGTTATAATACTAAATGGAGGAGAGAGATTCCTGCTAAAGGTTAAAACAAAACAATTCAAATTTGCTGTTTGTGCTGACTGGATAATTCTAAAGGTGTTTGCATTATGATATTCTACATTGAATCATTTAGGTACTCAGGCCATACATAAATTGAAAATTGTTATTTCCCCCCTCTAAATTGAGCTGCTGAGTATGTGTGAGCCTAGCTATAAGAAGCTTGCTTTCTCATTCCTCTCTTTCTTTCTCTCTCTCTCATCACTCTCGTTGTCAAATTTTGAATGGCTGGTGATACAGCATGCCTTCTCATACCAGTGAAAGTATCCCTTAAATTCTTGGACAGAATTTATCCTCCTTATAGCTCTGCTCCACCTCTTTCCTTACAAATACATATTTACCAATTCTACTCTAGTTTGTAACAAGGTGAATTCTAGGGCAATATTTATTACAAGGTTCATGTTTGCTTATGGACAGTTGTGTTTTATCATATGTTTCTAAGTGGGAAAAATCTCATTTCACTAATAATAAAGCTGAGTTCAAAGAATTCTTTAGAAGTGCTATGTGTAAACATTCATGAAAGAATGTTATTTCCAACTGTAGCAAGCCAGGCCCAACTCTCCTATTCTTGCGATATTGTTCTTGATAAACATTAGGAGAATTCTATTGATTTTATTAATTTTTATACCATCTTATTTTTTCCCTTATTATCAAACACCTTTCTGTTTATTTAAATTAACAAGCTTGTATTTGAGAGATCATTTCAGATTTATAGAAGAATTGAGTAGAAACACACAATTCCCAAATACTGTTTCAAACTAATCCTAGTTTATCCTATTAATCTCTTGCATTAGTGTTGTCCTTTTGTTATAATATCATTTCACAATTATTAATTGAATTCAGTAGTTTACATCAAGGTTCACTGTTTGTATTCTACATCCTATGGGCCCAAACACTCTTTTTATTACAACACTGCTATAATTATTTTTGGACTTTCTTCCCATCTAATTAAGAGAAATATCTCTTTAGAAAGGAGCATGCACCTATTGACAACCACATTAAAAAGAATTAAATAACAACTATTGTTTCCTCTGGTGTTGTGTTCTTCACAACTTTAAATGCTAGCTCTTTCTGATAGAGTCATCCATTCAACTAATATTTATTGAATACCTTAGAGCTTTTAAAGTGGTACTTGGAAAGAAAAGTAGCAGGACACCCCATAGCTGCATCCTGGAGACAAATCTCTTGGGTCACCTCAGCAAAATTCCTCTCCTAGTATATTTATTTCCAGACTCTACAATACACTCATCAATATATGGGGTAGAGGGATGATGTAGAGACCAGGAATTCACATTTTTAACAAATATTCCAGGAGGTACTTATATATACTTAAGTATGAGAAGTGCTGATAGTTTCTTAAGACATCTGAGAAATAGACAAGAACAAAACATTACTGTGTTTTATAATCACTTTTAATTGGATATAATATTCATACTAGTTTTTAAAAATAAGTGTAAGACTTCAAAAATATATCTATGAGGTAAATACAATTCACCCTCCTCTCTCATTAAGAATATTTGGATAAAATGTATAAAGAGCATTGTACCAAAAACAGAAGACTCAAATGCACTGCTAATACATTGAAACATATACACATTGTTGTATTTGGTGTAGACTCTGCTGTGTGTATCTATATAAAGCTCCTCTTTATTGGTAATGATCAACTTTGGCCTTCTCTGTTCCTCCCCTGGTTTGATGACAGACCATAATAATGTCACTTGGCTATTCTTGAAAAACAGCTACTAAATGTTGATGATACTTACTACAGCAATATTTATGTGAGAATCCTAAAATACTTGGGGAAATGTTTTGAAGGTGCAAAGCCTGGCATAACCATAAATTCTGAATAATGCTGCAGCTGACAAAGATATAAAGTTCCATGGCCTCTGCTTTTATGCATTGTTTTATGCATTGTCTTGTATACTCATGTGACTCCTTTAAGTCTAACTGGACATAGAGCTCTTCCTACCTCTACTGAAACTACAAAGTAGTTTTAACTATTGAAATACAAAGTAAAGAATGCCATTATTCCCAGTTTTATTTTCTTTTTGAGTAAATCTTACCTACAGTGGAAAAAAACCCTCAGTTTAATGTCCAGTCTGCAATTAGAACAACCAAACTATGATTCTGAGCCATTTACTTCAGAATCATGGGGACAAAACTGTAGATCTCTGTCCAGAGAAGTAAAACCAGAAGAAAAGTTGGAATCCATTCCAGGATGTGCATGAACATAATGGCACTAGAAAAAATGCAAACCTCTTACTTTGAAGAAAATGTTAAAAACTACTGAAGTTACTAAACAATGCAGATACAAGGACATATGTGATCAATTACCAGCAGGGCAGGAGGTGTATGAGAGGTGGTGGCCAGCCCCGGGCTGAAATGCCACATTACCAGTTATCATCAAGGGCAAATTCCCACCTCCTACCATCCCTCTGAATGTGGATATGTAATGGTTATGTAATGGGACTATTTGGGCTATTTTGTTTCCTTTGACTACTTCACACACTGTGCTTAGCAGAACTGGATAAGATGTGGTCAAGCTCCTTCAGCACAGAGTCAAACCAGATCTTCAAGTTATTTTTATAGCCTCTATGCCGCTCATTTAAGCCTGAGAGGCTGGCTTTTCAAGGCTTTGATTCCATACCAATAATGTTTGTTACATCTTTTCCACTTCTGAAGTTATTCTCCTGTATGGAAATGTAAAGTAGATCTACATGGTTCTATTTCTTCCCAGTTAACATGCTCAAAGCAAAAGAAGCTTGTTTTTGTTTATTCTTCCTTCAAAAATTTGTAAAAAAGATACATAGTTACTTTTCATGTACATTATAAGTATTGTGGGTTTATGTTCTCTACAAGTTGCTGCTCCAGTTGATAAGACTATGTCACTGCATTATTTGTAACACACCCCTCTCTCTGTGCTCAGTACCTGTCCAGAGCTCATTAGAGCCTCTGAACAGCCACATCTATCTCACAGACATAATGCCTCCACCTGTTATTTATCTGAACTAGTGTTTTTCCTGCCATGTCAGACTTCACTTAGCAGAACTTTTCATCTTACATAAGTTGCTACCTTGCATAGTCTTTGGTCAGAGAATCACACTCACATTTTATTTGAGTTCTAAGAAATCTACCTTTGGGGTTCTGCCTTCTTCTACCTACCTACCACTGTCCGGCCCACTGCTCCCAGTCCAGAGGTAGGGGCTTCTGAGCCTCCATCCCACTGCTCCTGGTCCAGAGATAGGGTATTCTGGGACACCATCCAGCCTGCCACTCCTGGCCCAGAGGAAGGGGCTTCCCAGCCATCATCCATCTCACCACTCCCAGCCCAGAGGAAAGGGCTTTTGGGCCACCTTCTGTCCGGCCTCTCCTGGCCCAGAGGAAGGGGCTTCTGAGCCACCATGAGACTGCTTCTGGCCCAGAGGAAGGGCCTTCCTGGCCAACATCCATCCCATCACTCCTGGCCCTGAGGAAAGGGCATTTGGGCCACCTTCTATCACACCACTCGTGGCCCCTGTCCCACCTCTCCCAGCTAAGACGAGGTGAACCACAAGGGTGCCAACAGCACCACCATCACCCAGTCAAAATGAGAAGACATGTAAATAAGTCTCAAAACCAGACTTCCAGATCATCTACAGCAACCCCAAAGGGAAATGAGATGGAACACTCATACTCAACCACCTGGACCCACTGAACCAACAACAAAAGGGGATCTGGAAAAAATGAAATCAGAAATA
>NW_004624810.1:6372900-6397650 GCF_000247695.1 Heterocephalus glaber | reverse complement strand
AGAGAAAGAAAGGAGAATGTCAAGCAAATTCCAGTCTTGTCTTTCCTATTAAAGAGATGGTTATGCAAATTTGGACAGGATAGTTCAACTCCTTGTAGTTTGGATGGCATAACTAAAAGTGAAAAAACTGACTTTAATACTCTCATATGGCTAAAATTCTGTGAATCTATTCTACACTTTTTTACCAAATAAAATAATCACTATCCTAGTCATTAAAATGTGTTCCAAAGTCATGTTGCTTCACAAAAATTCCATTAAGAATATACTGTTTTGTCTTTATTGTTTATAATTCTCATGGGTTTTTTTCCAACATTTATCAACAGATTTTGACTTTGAACTTTAGAAGCCAATGTGAAACTATTCATGCCCTTTCCCTTCCATTTAGTTTTCCTTTACCCTCCAAATTCTACCTTTGCTAGTGATACTTACACTGAATTTTGGTATCATAATTATGTCTTTTGCATTGTTTGTGTATGTTAATTTTAAAAGTTGGAAATTTGACTATGGAAACATTGCTTATTGGAAAACACAAGTAATGAACTATAATTACTTATGCTTTCATATAAAGTTTTCTTTCTTGAAATTTCTCATTGTTTTTCTTTCTAGCCACTATTAGTCTCTGTCATTCTCTTCATTTTGCCAATTCTCCATTTAATTGAGTATTCTATTTTGACTTCACTCTGAAACCTTCATCTCAAGTTTGTTGCTCTTTCATTTTTAACCTACACTGACTGCTCCCAAACAAGCTGTGTTCCTGGAACCCTGAGTCCCCTATACAGCTTTCCTGCACTCTATGATTTCTTCTTGTTCTTGGTTACATTCTCATTTTGTTGAAGTACATATTCAAGGATTTTCCTGATAAAATGGGCTAGAGAAGTATCATACTAATTTCTTCAGGATAAAGATAGCCATCTGCAGAAAGTATGGGTAATCCATAACCTACACATCTCACTCAGAACTTTCAGGGTGTTCCAGCTGTCCTCCAACTCTTAGGTCTGCATTCCAGGGCTGAGGACTCCTTTGTGGCCCACAAAAATCAATGTTTTCCACAACCAGTAATCTAGAAGTATATGAAAATACAGAAAAAATAAAGAAATAACTTTCAGAACTTATATAGCATCCCAGTTCCCTCAGCCCTTGAATGTAGTAATTCCAATGGTTCTTTGCACTATTTCCCACTTTCTTTCATGATTAAACAATACTTGTCCACAGCAACAGCTGATGTCTTTATTTTGTGGTGCTATAACAAAATACTACAGACTGGGTAATTTATCATGAACAGAAGTTTATTTGAATTTGGGTTGAGGCTGGGAAGTCCACACTCAATGAGCTACAATCTAGTGAGAGCCCTGTTGTTGCATCACAACATAGCAGAGGTTATCACGGGGCAATAGAGTGTGTGAGAGAGCACGAAAAGGCCAAGTTTGCATTTATAACTGATCTGCTCTCCCAACAACTAAACCATTCCTCAGATAACAGAATTAAAACAGGATAGCCTAATCACTTCTTAAGCACAACCTCGCAACATTATTGCTCTAAGGATTAAGATTTCAACACATGAATGTTTGGAGACATATTTAAACCATAGCATATGGCTTAATAGCTACTCTGCTTTATTAGCTACCCTTCCTCCCTGCTTTGATTCCCCTCATTTCCCTATCATGGTTGCCTCCCACATAAATTTCTCACACTTATTTGTATGGCTCAGGTTCTGCTTCAGGGAAAACAAAACAAAGTCAAGAATAGCATTTTTGAGCCCATATTTTGTGATACCTACCACATCATTTAATCTCCACAAACAATCTTCTGAGAAAAATGATTAGACATTAGAATAACGTAGTATATTGTTTAATTACACATGCAAGAATGGAAGTCAGAGAGTCAAGGGCATACAAAGCATAGGCTCTTAGCTGTTCCTGCTGAAGCCAAAGCCCGGGTCCTGCTTGCTGTACCATGGGGCTCTGTGCCTAGACTGAGGAGGGTAAGCACCTCCTGGAAACTCTACCTTATTCTGGAAGAAGGCTCCGAACCCATAACCAACACCAATATTGAAAATCTTTTTCCTTTGCTGTTTCAAATCCCTATGGAACTACACAGTATTCATAAATACACATTTTTTCTATACCTACTCTCTAATTTTCAATAAGCCAGCCCTAATTTCCTCCAGGCCTATATAGGCCAGTACTTATTTTCATGGCTGATTAATGGTTCTGATTAGTCCTTGAAGCAGGAAATCCAATATCCCTTAGGGGAACCCTAAAGATGCAGATGACCATGAATTCAAGGAAGCCTATTCACAACAGAAATCAATGGAGAAAGGAGGCAATGTTAATGCAGACAACATTCTACCAGTTTCTAAATGCAAGTGCTCAGAAAGAGTGGAGGGAGGGAAGGAGGTAACAGAGAATGTATTCAGAATACCACATTGCAGTTTCATCACTCTAAAAGCCAGCTTTAACAACTCCCTTCCCAATGTGGAAATTTAAAGCTTCCTTTTTGTGAATTTTGACTAGTTTATAGCTCTGAAAGAAAACTTCACCTCTCTCAGAGATTACCTCTTGGATTGAATATGTGTCCAGGAGCTGAGAGGGCTTCATTTCACAGAAGTTACATCACAACCACATCACAGGCATCAGAATAATTTCAAGAATATGAACTTCAAAAAACTGTAGAAATGTAAAAAATACAATAATTTTTTTAACAGGAAGCTTCTCTGACTGCAGATTTTATTTTTAAGTGATCATAACATTTTCTAATAAGTTTTTGATGGTTTTTTAAAATCTAGCTAACATAACTCCCCTTTAGTCACTATATAATTATCCTGCAGGTTAATTCTTTACAGATACAGAGAAAGTATTGTGTCCCTTCTACCTCCTCCTAACTATCCAGCACAGCCCAATAGGAAGGAGTGGGAAGAAAAGCAGGTTTTTCAAAGGCAGGATGACAAGGGAGAGAAGCTTTGCTCAGTAGCTGCTTGTTTCTCTCTTTCCCATGCATGATTCAGTCAGTCATGAAGTACTATATCTTTCCAGAAGATCCTACTTTTATCCTCCATGAACTCCATTAAAGCTACTGATAAATAGTAGCTGAAGTCAGAAAAACTGTACACAGCATATGAATCTGAAAAGTTTATGTCGGGCTGAGGATTTAGCTCAGTGGTTCCAGTGCCTGCCTCGAAAGCGCAAGGTCTCGAGTTCAATCCCCGGTACCGAAAAAAAAAAAAAAAAGGATAGAAAAGTTTATGTCTACATTTTGAATGACTGTCAACAATTATTTTACCTGGTGATTGGCTCTGTGCTAGACTGCAGGTGGAATACAGGGCAAATATTTTCACTTGTATTTGAATAGTGTATTGCATACACATACCTTCAGAATGGTGTCATCCATTCTCTGCAGTACCAAGTTATTGGTGGGAAAAGGTAAAATAAAGAACCATACAGCCATTAAATTCAGCTACATCAAATGTTGTTATTTTAGCTTTGGTTCTATAATCTAGTAGGCAACCTGTTCACAAAATTATGTTACAAAGCAAATTTTCTTCCATTGGAAAACAAAGTCAAAAATCAACTTAGAATGGAAGCTCCATATCCAGGTTTCCCCAAGGAGTAGCTTACACACACACACACACACACACACACACACACAAACTTGTAAACAAAAGACAATGTCACCAAAAGAAAAACATTTTTGTGCTACATAAAGTAATTCACATAAAGTGCTAGCATACTGCTTGTGACAAAGCAGGAATGTTAAAGATATTTATGCTTTGGAGTGACATCTGTTGTTTCTGCCAGCCAGTGCTCATCCTCCAAACTGGCCTTGGGGAACAGCTTTGACTCTATTCTCAACATATGTATTTGGACAGAATTAACCTTAATGCCAGTACTAAAGGATAGATCCTAATTGGCCTAAAACAATTGGTGAAGCTCATTGCTCTCAGAGTGACTGGGACCTGCACATGAGCCAATGTAAGCTAAATAGTCTATTGCTGGAACTTTTGAAATAGCCCAAGGACTCTTCCCAGATGTGACCTGAACTTTGAATCAGGTTGTACAGAAATGCTACTGCCATCTTCCCTCCACATGAATTTGGAGAAGCTAAGGCCCAGAGGAAAGCGGAGCCAATAGATGGAAAACAAGGTTTTGGCCACTTTATTTAGGCCACGATGAAAAAGCAGAAATCCTAGATCATTCTATTAATGTGGTCAAACAGATAGCATTTTGGTATAACCCAGGTTAAAGTTAATACTCTGCAGTTTGCAATCTGGAGTAAGTCCTAAGAGATACAATATATAAGTCTTCTCTTTGTTTTTCATAAACCTGACAAACTTATTGTATCCTGGCATTGATGTGATTGTAACACAACATTCAAATTACCACTACTATAGTATTTTTGGCACTCCATACCTACATATACATAATAGCAGACTTAATTGTTCATATTAGCTATGATTTTTTTCTCTACAACCTCACTCCTAAACACGTAAATAATATCACCTCTGTCTTTAAGTACATGGAAGAATTTCAAAAATGCAGACAAAGACTGAGGTATGGAAATAAAGGTGAGGGCTGGCCTGACCCCTCCCCGCCCCCCAGGTTCAAACCTGGAATTTTTTTTTTTTTTTTGGTACCAGGGATCAAACTCAGGACCTTACGCTTTTGAGGCAAGCACGGTGCCACTGAGCTACATCGCCAGCCCCAAATCTGGAATTTTAAAGAAGCGTGACATAGTCTACTAAAATCAGCAAACTTGGCATAAATTAACTTACATTAAATTCTAAGAACACATGATCTCACAGTTACATTATAAATTTTAGCAAGTTTATCAAAAGTTTTATATCCAAATACGCACTGCCCTCTTCAAAAAGAATACAGTACTTGTATGGCAACATTGCCACCACTGTCCTAAATATTTGAACTTCACAGAATAGTAGCACAATTGTTTGTGCATTTCCAATCATGGAAAATCTTTATGGTTGAGAAGAAGGTATAACTTTTGGAAATAAAATGTTTTCAGTGCTGAATCCTTTGGATAAGACTATCGAACTAGTTGATTAATATCACTTTGTTCAAAAATAATATACTGTAAGTCCCCAACTTATGAGTGAGTTCCATTCTGGGAGAATTTTCTTAAGCAGTATTGGCTCATAAGTCTAACAAAGTGAGTCTTACATACCTTTGACACAAATACACAGTGTAAAGCATGAAAAACAAAACACACACACACACACACCTGTAAATAAACTACTTTTACTTTTACAGTTACCTTAAAATAGTGGTACAATACAGTACAACAACTGGCATATACAATATAAGAACAAGCAATGTCTACCATCTTTTCTCCACAGTCCAATCTCTCCATTATTTTCACTTTTGTTTTCATGGTTATTGCTTTGTACTTCCCAGTGGTCCCCTCCACATCACCACTGCTTTTCCTCTTACTTCCAGACATCCTGAGCTCTGACTGAGCACTATACCACTGTATACTATCACACTGTACAGTAAGCACCCAACAGTACAACTGTGACAATGTCCTGCAGACATGTGGGCTACGTCCGCGACATGTTCACATCTATGAATGTTCATAATGTGAGGTATGTTCATATCTGTGAAAGTTTGAGACTTGAATGTTCATAAGTAGGGGACTTTGTAGAATAAGATTCATGCTTGTGTGACTTGAAAAAAACTATTATAAAAGACCTCCAAATATATTTTAAGCAAATGTTATTAATAAACTTCTAAAGATGGCTTCTTAGATGGTAAATAATTCTTGGGTAAACATTTAAGATCTTACATCCATATAAAAATATTAGTCTCATTACTTTTGGCCTGGTCCATTGGACTTAATTATTTTCCCCTTCAAGATATGTTTCAAAATAACAAACTCATGCAGAATACAGCCCATAATCAAAGCTATGCATATATTTATTCTTCAGGTCATTCATATTTTAAGACTAATTTGAAGCTAACATTTTATTCAATTTAAAGAATAATCACAGTTTGCAATTGTATTAGTCATTCTTGTCACTGAGATAATATACAGGACATCTGCAACTAAAAGGAGGAGAAGTTTATTTTAGCTTACAGTTTACAGATGATTTAGTCCATGGTTGGTTGGCTCCAAGGCAGAAACCACATAGCTGAAAGTCATGGCAGAGGGGTGTTCAATCCGTGGCAGCCAGGAAATAGTGAGGGAAGGCAGGAGCCCCGGATAAGAAAAACTTCTTCTAGGTCACACCCCTGTGATCTGCCTCTTCTACTCAAGAGCCACCTCTCAATAGCACAGTCAGCACTGCTCACCTCAGTGAACTAATGCACAGATGAGTGTAGTGCCCCTGTGACCAATCACCTTCCAAACACATGTGACTTTGGGAGACATTTTAGATCTAAACCATAACCAAGGAAATACCTCCCATGATGTCTCTTTCTAAATATTTTGATGGAATGAAAATAAGCCTGAAATATGAATTTTGAGAAAATATTTCTAAAAATAAACTCATTGGGATAAAACACAAATTCACACAACTGTCAAGTACATCTCAGATATAAAAATAATTTTATTTTGCACTTTCTTTGAAGAATTTTAATAAACTTCTGTTCATATAAATAATGGAAGGTTTCATTTCTCTGTAAATAAGCAGGTAATGGAGAAGAGAGTCAGATTTCTTTCAAATTGTTTTATTCTACTTATTACACATCTATCAGATCCATCCCTCATAGAAATCTCCATGACAATACATAGGTTTTTAGCCCTGATTCAATGGCTGGGTTGGAGAAAGAGAAGGCAAGTAAAAGCATTTCTCAGCAACTCTCTGAGCCTCATACAGCACAACTCAAACTCCACTGGATGGAGTTTGGGAAGGCAAAAGCAATATTCTGGGAAATAGACTCAACTTCAGCACCTCAGGCCCAGCAGGTGCTATAAGCAGACAGACATTGCCAAGCCCCAGACTTGACCAGGCCCAAGGCTAAGCAAGAATCTTGTGCAGCACACCTGCCAGGGAAGAATTATCAAGTTAATTGCTTGCCTTGTTGATATATTGATTGTTTTTTCTAAAATGATGTTGAGCAGATTGTAGTTTACACACTGAGAAGCCACCACTAAAATTGCTCACATAATTCTACTTGAATATTCCAGACAAGAATTTTTATCTTTTGGAATGTACCCTCACAGAATGCCAAATACATATAAGTCATAAGTCTCACACTATTAAATTATGTGAGTTATCAGAAGAGCTTCTAAAAATATAAAAAATGAAGAGAGATAATGACCCTTTAGAGTTATAAAGAAATTCAGTATTTTATGAGGTTTTATTTTAACTCATTTCTACTTTCCCTGATAAGTTTTGTGGAAAAATTCGTTCAAAGTAAAATAGTAATTTGAAGACAACCTCAGAAATGATATTGGTATATACAAAATGTATTTAACTATATATTAATATATGCTATGATGATCAAAGTGTAAGCATTTGATGTGTTATACTTCAATGAATAAAGATTGTATTGAAAAATTTCCCTATCCTAAATTATTCCTTTATAACTTGTCCAAGTTTTTAAACTATTCAATTTTAGCTTTAATACTGAAAACTTTTAAACAAACATAATTGTAGAGGATAGTATAGTAAGCCCTGTTACCCAGCTTCAAAAGTTACCAATATGTGAATATCTATATCCTGTGCACATTGAATTTTTTTTCTTGTTACTAGGGATTGAACCCAGGACCTTGTACATGCTAAGCATATGCTGTACCACTGGGCTGTACCCCAGCACACTCAAGCTCTATATTACTTCACTTATAACTATTTGAATATGCATGTCTGAGAGACAAAGCATTTACTCTCTTTTTAAAGCAAGACTTCAGCACACTTCAGAGATGTGCACATTCTCCACATCACATAAGCAGACTCTCCCTAAATGTTTCTCTTGTGATGAAACTCAATCGGTGAATTCAACAGTTGTCAAGTTTCTCTACTGGTTATAATTTCCAGTTAGTCTTCCAGTAAAGTTTCAGCAGCCATTGATGATCATTGCCCAGAACTATTCCATGATCAATTTTATATTAATGTATTTATAACATTTGATATTCTACAACGTGTCTTCACACCCAGGGTCTCATTAGATATCCCATTTAGTTACAATAGGCCTCTTCCAATTAATAAAACACATAAAAATTTTTTTCAATACCAGGAAACAAAGCAGGGCCTTAGGCATTCTAGGCAAGTAAGTCACTGAGCTACATTCCCAGAATACAACATGTAAATTCTAATATTGCCTTGCTGCATTTCAGTGAAGTTTTATGGCAGTATAGGTATGTTTGCTTAAGGTACTATATTGTTTTTCAAGTTGCATAACAAATTTTTAAATCAATTTTATTGGTACATAAAATATGACATTCATCATTTGAAATTTTTACTTTTAAATGATATATCTTGGTTCTTATTTTTCCCCATTGCCCTGTCCTCACTTCAAACTCTCCACTCATCCCTATTTAAAAAGACTTTGTTTCAATTTTTTCATTTTCTCATATTTATTCTTTTCCCTTCTTCCCTTTCCCCTACCCCTCCCACATCCCTTTCCCCTTTGCACCTTTTCTTCCTATTTCACATTATCTATTATAGATTTTGATCCTTATTTACACTTTAGGTTTCTCACACCAGAGAAACTATTCAGTATTTACACATATGTGTCCTATTTATTTCACCTAAGAGTATCACCTCAATGTGCATCCATTTAGCTATAACTGTCTCTAATTTCTCATTCTTTATAGCTGAGTAGTTCTCCGTTTTATAAAAAAAAAAAACACACACATTTTCTTTATCTGGTCTCCAATTGACGCATATCCAGTTGATGGGCAACTGGGCTGTTTCCAAGTTTTAGCTATTACGAACTGTGCTGCTATGAACATCGGTACACATATACCGCTGTGGTATTACTTTAATTCTTTTGGGAAGATACCCAGCAGGGGAATAGCTGGATCAAGTGGGACCTCTAATCCTAGTTCTTTGAGGTATCTCCATACTGATTTCCTCAGTGGTTGCACCAGTCTATGCTCCCACCAGCAGAGGAAAAGTGTTCCTTTCTCCCCACAGGCCAACCAGCATTTGTTATTGGTTGATTTCATAACAGCAGCCATTCTTCCTGGGGTGAGGTGGAATCTCAGCATTGTTTTCTTTTTTCTTTTTTTTTTTTTTGGTACAGGAGATGGAACTCGGGACCTTGCGCTTGAAAGGCAGGCGAGTGTTGTTTTCATTTCAATCTCTCAAATGACCAGTAAGGTTCAACATTTTTCCATATGTTTATTTGCGATTTCTACTTCTTTGTCTGAGAAATGTCTGTTCATTTCAGATGACCATTTTTGGATTGGATTTTTAAATTTGGAAGATCTGATTTTTTTTCACTTCTTTATATATTCTAGATAGTAGACATTTGTCTAAGGAATGGCTGGTAAAAGGTTTTCCCACATTGTGGGTTGTCTCTTCAAGCTATTGGTGGTTGTTCTTGCTGTGCAGAAGCTTTTTAACAAGAAGAGATCCCACTTGTTGATTCTTTGTGCTAGTTCACTTGCAACTGAGGTTTTGTTCATGAAATCATTTCCTACCCCAATGTCTTCAGGAGTTCTACCTAACCGCTTCTCCAGCTGGTTTAGTGTTTCTGTTTTAATATTTACATTAATACATTTTGATTTTAGTTTAGTGCCTGAAAGATATAGGTCTACTTTAATCTTTGGCAAGTTGAAACCCAGTTTTTCCTGCACCATTTATTAAAGAGGATATCTTTCCTCCAGTGCGGGTGTTTGGCTCCTTTGTCAAAAATGAGGAAGCTAAGTGTGTCTAGAGTTGTTTCTGCATCTTCTAATCTGTTCCACTAGTTCTTGGGTCTGTTTCTTTGCCAGAAGCATTCTGTTTTAATCACAGTAGCTTTGTAGTATAGTTTCAAGTTGGGGATTGTGATACCCCCTGCCATGGCTCTGTTGTCTAGAATTGCTTTTGCTATTCTAGGTCTCTTCTTGTTCCAAATGAATTTTTAGATTGTTTTCTCAGGGTTTGTGAAGTATGCTGCTGGAATTTCAATAGGCATTGCTTTGAACCTATGTAGCAGTTTTGGAAGTATGGCCATTTTAACTATATTGGTTCTTACTACCCAGGAGCAGGGGATGTCTTTCCACATTCTGATATCCTCTTCAATCTCTCTTTTCAGAGTGCCGTAGTTTTCAGAGAAGAGGTCTTTGATTTCTTTGGTTTGGTTGATTCCTAGGTATTTCATTTTTTTGGATGCTATTGTGAAAGGAGTTGTTTCTCCAGTTCCTCTTTCAATGAGTTTGTTGTTCATGTACAGGAAAGCTATTGATGTTTGTGTATTGACCTGGTATCCAGCTACTGTACTGAATTTGGTTGTTATATCTAGAAGACTTTTGGTGGAGTTCTTGGGGTCTTCTATATAGAGTATCATGTCATCTGCAAATAATGGCAATTTAACTTCTTCCTTTCCTATCTTTAATCCTCCTTTTACTTCTTTCTCTTGTCTAATTGCTGTGGCTAATGGTTCCAGAACTACATTGAACAGGAGTGGTGATAGAGGACATCCTTGTCTTGTTCCTGATTTTAGGGTGAAGGATTTCAGTTTTTGACCATTTAGTATGATATTGGCTGTTGGTTTTTCATAGATGGCTTTTATCAAATTGAGGTAGAGACCACATATTCCAATTTTTTGAAGGATTTTCATCATGAATGCATTTTGGGTTTTGTCAAATACTTTTTCTGCATCTATTGAAATGATCATATGGATTTTGTCCTTGGCTCTATTAATATACTGTATTTCATTGATTGATTTGTGTATATTGAAGCATCCCTGCATCCCCAGAATGAATCTCACTTGGTCAGGGTGTATGATCTTCTTGATGATCTTCTGCATTCTATTTGCCAATATCTTACTAAGGATTTTTGGATCTATGTTCATTAGTGAGATTGGTCTATAGTTCTCTTCGATTGGGTCTTTCTCTGCTTCGGAGATCAAGGTGATGCTTGCTTCCAGAAACGAATTTGGGAGTATTGCTTCCCTTTCAATTTCACTGAAGAGTTTGAACAGTAATGGCAATAGTTCTTCTCTAAATGTCTTGTAGAATTCCGCAGTGAAGCCATCAGGACCCAGTCTTTTCTTAGTTGGTAAGGTTTTAATTACATTTTCAATTTTGCTGATTCATACATGTTGGGTTGTTTAGAATTTTTAGGTCTTCTTCATTCAACTTTGGTAATTCATATGTATCTTGAAATCTGTCCAATTCTTCTGTGTTTTCCATTTTATTGCTGTATAGGTTCTTTTGGTTTTTTTTGTACCAGGGATCGAAGTCAGGTCCTTGTGCTTGCGAGGCAGGCGGCAGAACCACTGAGCTAAATCCCTGACCCTGTTGTATAGATTCTTGAAATAGGTATTGATGATCCTCTGGATTTCTGCTGGGTCCATTGTAAGTTAACCCTTTTCATTCCTAATTGCATGGATTTGGGTCTTTTCTTTTCCTTTTATTTTTTTTTTTTGATAAGGTTGGCTAAGGGTTTGTCAATTTTGTTTATTCTTTTGAAGAACCAACTTTTTGCTTCATTGATATTTGAATCAGTATCTTAGTCTCTACTGCATTGATTTTTGTTCTGATCTTTATAATTTCCTCCCTTGTATGAACTTTGGGTTTGTCCTGCCCTTCTTTTTCTAGAAGCTTGAGGTTCAGCATCAGGTTGTTTATTTGAGCTCCCACTATTTTCCTAATATGAGTATTCACTGCTGAGAATTTCCCTCATAAGACTGCTTTCATCGTGTCCCATAGATTCCAATATGTTATATTGACATTGCCATTTAATTGTAGAAACTGTCTGATTTCTTCTTTAATTTCCTCTATGACCTATTGGTTATTCAAAAGTGTGTTGTTCAATTTCCATGTGTATATGAAATTCTTGCAGTTTCTTTTGTTATTATTATACAATTTCATCATACCATGGTCTGATTATACAGTGGATAACTTCAATTACTTTGCACTTACTTTAACATTGCTATGAGCAAGTAAGTGGTCTATTTTGAAGAATGACCCATATGCAGCTGAAAAGAATGTGTATTCTGATTTTATGGGTTGGAACATGCTGTAAACATCTATTAAGTCCATCTCTTCAAGAGTTTGATTGAGTTCTAGTATATCATTGTTTATTTTCTATCTAGTTCATCTATTTGTGACAGTGGGGTATTGGGGTCCCTCACTATTATTGTATTGGTGTTTATTTGATTTTTCTTGTCTGTTAGTATTTTTTTATATAGTTGGGTGCACGAATATTTGGTCCATATGTATTTATGATTGTCATCTCTTCCTCTTGGATTGTTCGCTTTACAAGCATGTAGTAACCTTTTTGTCCCTCTTAATCAACGTTGGTTTGAAATCCATTTGATCTGCAAATAGGATAGCTACTCCTCCTTTTTGTGGGGGTTCTTATCACATGGAGTATTGTTTTCCACCTTTTAAATTTCAGTCTATGAGTTTCCTTTTGAATTAAGTGTATTTCTTGTAGGCAGCATATTGTTGGATCTTGCTTCTTGACACATTCTGCCAGTCTATTTCTTTTGATTGGTGAATTGAGACCATTAACATTGATGTTTATAACTGATATGTATTGACTTATCCTTGTTATGACTTTTTCTTTTGTTGGATTCTCCCCCTTTGCATTTAATTTCTTGTCTCTTGTCATGCCTGATGTATTCATTCTGCTGGGCTTTCTGGGGTTGTGATCCTCATTGTCTTTTTCTAGGATATTGTTTAAATATTTTTGGAGTGCTGGTTTAGTATGCATGAAGTTCTTCAGGTGGTCTTTGTCATGAAAGTGTCTTATTTCTCCGTCAATTTTTTTTTTACATTTCACTTGTGTTTACTCTTTCAAATTTAGACATCAATATCCACAGAGATGATGTCTTTACATTATCTTTTAAATTCAGTGACTTTATAGTTTCCTGTCTTCCCAAAGCTAATTCTTACAAACTAAAATTTCAATCTCTATAGAAAAATCCACCAACGTGCTTAAAAATGCATTTATGTAAAAAAAAAGCATTTATGTAAGATTCTTATAATTAAATACCATATTAGTAGCATCTGTATGTAAAATGATGTGTTGTTTAAAGAGGCATACTGAAGACCGAGCTAACTGTTTATAGGTGATTTAAAAAATTGTTGAGTCAGGATCTCACTATGTAGTCCAGGTTGGCCTTGAACTTGTGATCCTCCTGCCTCAGCCTCCCTAGTGATGCTGGGATTATAGGCATGCAACACCGCACCTAGCTCTTGCACCACAGTTTTAATTCTGATGTGCTCATTTCCCGTAGAGGTCCATGGTCTACATATTTATTCCTTTTGCCATTTTGTTTCCAGATGCTCCTCAATGAAGATTCGTTCCTCCTTCTCGATCCCTGTTTTTCTCCTTGTGCTACTGCAGCCTGTCTTCTCTTTCCCTTTCTCACAACTTCGTCTCTATGTCTGAGCCAGTCCAAACTGTGTCCACGTTCTGAGTGGCGCCCGGCCCTGGGAGGAGGGAGCCAGAGAGCAGCAGTAGCGAGAGGGCCAGGGCACTGGGGAGCAATGAGCCCAACATCCGCCCTAGGACAAGACAGAACAGTAAATTCTCCATCAATTTTTAAAGATAGTTTTGCAGAGTACATCAATCTGGGTTAGAGGTTGTCTTCCTTTAGGGCTGGAAATACTCCAAGCTCCAAGCTCCAAGCTCCCAGCTCTTCTTGCCTTGAGGGTCTGTGTTGAGAATTCTGCTGTGATTCTGATGGACTTTCCTTTGTATATGATTTGTTTCTTTTCTCCAACTGCTTGTAGAATTATCTTCTGTTGGGTTTCTGGAATCTTAGCTATTATATGCCTCAGTGTAGATTTTTTTGATCAGGGCTAGTTGGAGTCCTATATGCTTCTCTTATCTTTATGTCAAATTCCTTTCCCCTGCTTGGGAGGTTTTCTGTCATTACTTCTGTGAACAGTTTTTTTAATGTCATTTGCATGCTCCCCTGTTTCTTCTTTGACTCTGATCAGTCCTATGTTATTCTTCTTTGCATCATCTAGCAGCTGCTGGATTAATTTCTCATGGTCCCTTACTATTTTCAAGGAATTTTTTTCTGGCCACTAATTACAATCCCATCTTCTATATTTGAAATTCTATCCTCACACTGGCTCACTCTGGTGCATAAACTTTCAGTGGAGTTTTTAATCTCCTGGATATCTATTTCCATCTGTTTATGGATTCCATTTGTTTCCTATTTTGGGATTCCATCATGTTCCTCAGCTCCTCTATTTTTTCATCTGTGTCTGCTCTACAGTTATTAATCATGTCTTGCACTATAGACACAATCTCTGTTGTTATCTGAGAATTTATTTCTGATTTCATTTTTTCCAGATCTTCTTTTGTTGCCAATTAAGGGAGTCCTGGTGGTTGGGTATCAGATTGTTCCATTTAGTTGCCCTTTGGTGTTGCCTTAGGTGATCTGGATGTCTTTTTTTGAAATTTGTTTATGTGTCTTCTCATTTCAACAGATGCAGCCTGCTGTGCCTTTGTTGAGGGACTTTTTGCTCACCCAGTGGTCTTCAATTCTCAGCAAGCCACTGACTAGCCTTTTCTCTGCTGCTCAGCATTGCACCAATTCCTGGGTTCAGAATGATGGCCTTCTGGATCCCTGCACTGCCCTATTGTCCAGGCAGGGTTCTGGCTTGGACCTGTGCACCCTTGGGTTGGTATCTGGTTGGGCCACTGGCTGTGGCCTGCTCTCCTATGTAGCTGTTGTCTGGGAGGGCCTTTGGCTGGAGGGTGTGCACCCCAGTCACTGGTTTTTGAGTGGGCTTCTGGCTGGGGTCTGCACACACTTACCAATGGTATTTGGTATTTGTGTGCCTGTGCAGCTCTTTTCCACGCAGGCCTTTGGCAGGGGCCGGTGGGCCCAGGCTCCTGGGGTTGGCACAGGGCCCTGGCTGGGACCTGCCCACAGCCACACTGCTCTGGTCCACACCTAGTAGAGTTGAAATTAACCCATCACAAATTGTATTTACATTTCCCTAAATTCATTTTTCATATTACTTATTTGCATGTTTACATTTTAATATTTCAATTAAATTTTTTAACTTCATGTTGAAGTAAAACTTTAAAATAGAAAATAACATAATCCTAAGTATAAGACATAAATATTTTTCAATATGAATATATCTGTGTAACCACCACCCAGTTAAAAATAGAGATCAGTATCAGCATTCCAGATAACAAACGTAACTTGAAACCTTTCCCAGACAACATTCTCCCAGGGTAACCACTAGTCTAATCTCTACCACCATAGATTAATTTTGTTTATTTTTGAGTTTCATATAAGTAAAATTCAAAAAGTAGAGATGTATGTGTGTGTGTGTGTGTGTGTGTGTGTGTGTGTGCGCTTCTTTTGTATCTTGCTTCTTTTGCTCAATGTTATATTTGGAGGACTATTTATGTTGTGCTGTCTACACATAGTTCATTCTGTTTTTATTGCTTTGTAGTATTCTATATATATATATACTACAATTTATATATTCATAAAGTAATTTAATTTTTAATTTTAAAAATGAAATGAACTTTCATTACCATCTTGTAATATTCTCTTAAACTCCTCCTGTATTTTGTTTGCCTATCATTAATCTACATTAGTTATCATTGCCATGTAGTGGAATATGTTATTTGAAAATAATTGATACAATAGAATTTATTAAAACTGAATGACACTAGGTATAAAAAATAATTATCATTTCTCCAAACTGGCTAGTCCACTACTCAGGAAAAACTGCTCCCACAGGCATAAGACTGAAGGGGTTTACTAACTCAACTATGAACTTACCATGTATTTGTTGTTCCATGTCTGCACAAGAATATTCTCATCACTAAAATTAGTGTAATGAAATTGTGTTACTTTCAAAAAACCTGAATAATAGGTGTTAAATTTAGAGATTTAATTAAATGGGGACAAGGAGTAATTTAATTAGTGTGACATTGAGACTAGCAAAGTTTTAAAATATCAAATATTACCTCATTTATTCACTAAATTAATAGTCCCTGAGGACCTACTCGGCCAATTGCTAAAAGGGACTGTGGACAACATATAAATAATAATGCTCAACACTTGGATTATACTTCAATTGTATTAATTTTACTGCATCCTCTCATTTGATCTGTATCTATGAAATTGACATTACTATTAATACCATTTTATATATAAGGCACAGATAAAGAAATTTGTTCAAAATCTCATGAATAGCTATGAAATTAGTAATGTACTATAAAAAACTGACTAGCAAAAAAAACTGACTGGCAGATTGGAATCAGTGTCAATAATATAAAACAAATATATTTGTTTAAAGTGCTGTTATGATTATTGGAGATATATACAAAGAATGACTAAAGCTATGCTTTACAGTATAATACTTAAAAACTAGACATTTCCTACATATCTAATAACAAATTTATTACATAAACTATACAAGATAGAAGAATTGAAGTTTCTGACAACCGCATTTTTAAAAATATTTAACAGAATGGGGAAATGGCCATAATGTATCCTTAAGTGAGAAAAATAAAATAGGTTGTAAGAGAAACAATATGAACAGTATATTATAGATTCTTTCAAAGTGGTGTGAATGTGTGTTTATGATATATGGTATGCACTTACTGCCTTAGACTACCAAATATCCTTCCCCCGTCCTTACCAGCATTTCCCAACTTTCATTCCTATGAACCGATGTGCCCTGAGATAAGCTGCCCCCTCACTCTGCTCATGCAGTGAGGCTACTTGGATCTGTGCAAATCTCCACATCCACACCTGGGAATCAAGCTTACAAACATAATCTAGGCCAGGCCTTCAGACACCAGATTTCTTTGGGAGCTTCTGAGAGGCAAGAAAAATAGCTTTCTTCTCTTTAAACAAAGCAACTAAAAGAACCATTCTGACTTCCTCTGGTCAGAACATGACATTTGGAATTGCTGCAACCATTTCTGCTAATCCAGGAGAGCCAGCCTGAAGTTAGAGTTGGCACAAAGAAAAGGAAAAGCCCAATCACAGAAGAGTGGACCCATAGTCCTTTGGTAGTCAGGAATCCTTGGATTAAACCATGCCCGCAGGCAGAGATACACCTTGACTTGGTTCATTCCATAAGATAATAAATTCCCTTTTCTTTTTAGTTCAGATTGGGTAAAAGTTATTACAATCTGAAGAGTCTCCATTCTACAGATTCTGAATACAAAAAAAAAATTGGAATGTCTAGGATATTCTGCATATTTTGCACAATACAAGTTATTTCATCACCAGTAAGAACAATAAATACTATATTAAGTAGATCATTGAAATCCCCCATGTTGAATATATTTCTTGATTATTTATATCCAAGCTCACCAAGCAATTAAAAAATCAGTCTACTTTGCAGAACCTTAACATTTGAAATAATGATTATAATAGCACACATTGTATAAGACTTGATTGTTTTCAAAGCACTTTCCCATTTAGCAATCTGCACAAATCTATGAATTAGGTAAGAGAGTGTAGCAGAGACTGCCTTGAGTTCACAAAGCACATCGCTTTTCCTCCTGGGCCCACAGATATTTAGTGTTTCCCAACTTCCCTTCAGCTGAGTCAGCCTAATGGACCATCAGCAAAGTGTACCTGAGCTAGGGCCTGCCCGTAAAAACCTCCAATAAACAATGTTTTCTCTTTCTCTTTCTATGGCTGCTGGTCTGATGCAAGGAATATGTAAAGGAATTTCAAGGCCCTAGAAATAGGAAAGATGAAAGATAGAAGGTGCTTGGATCCCTCATGAACTAAGTAAAAGGCTATGTGCTAACCAAAATCATCTGTACTTGAGTTTGAAAGAAATGAGATCTTACTTTTCTAAACTGGTAAGTTGAAATCAGTGTCAATAATATAAAACTATTATTATAGAAAAACAGAGAAACAGAATCAATAAGATGTATGTGGTATACAGGGAGCAGGGGCAGGGAGAGAGAGAAGGAGAAAGAGAGACTTTAAAGGAATGGGCTTACACAATTGTAGAGATTTAGCAAATTCAAAATCAAAAATCTACAGTGTGGGCTATAGCCCCAAGGAAGGGTGAACACTTGCTAAATTTTAATTTTGCTGAAAATCCTGGGTTCTGAGCACCTTTTATGAATTCTGCTAAAGCATCCCATTTAGTCACGATTGTGTCCAACCCTCTCAGTGCCCTGGAAAATGGCAAAGGCTTCTTCAGAATTTTCTCACCTTTACTTATTGCCAAGAGTCATATCTAAGCTTCCTTCTTTATAGGGCTTTTCCTTATCATTATGCAGGAAAACTACCTATCTTCTCCATTTACTTTCCTTCAAAATAGGATGTTAGGGGAAATTTCCTCTCTCTCTCTCTCTCTCTCTCTCTCCCCCCAGCTCCTCCCTCTCCTTTATTATCTTCTTGCCTCTGTACCACTTCCCTAACACTGAAAACACTGAAGGTAAGGAATACATCAGTCTCTACACCAGAATCTTCTGTTCTTTTTCACTACCACCACTTTTTGAAGCTTATTCAAAAAACATATACCCTTTTCCTTATGTGACTGCTGTTGAGAATTTGACACCAGATCCTTTAAAATCTTTTAGGTTTTGGGAGGAAGGATTTCTGTGATCCTTCTCTGCTCTGCCATTTAAATCCCTAGAATCCAACTGATGACATTCAAAAGGAAATTCTTCTATGAAAATATTTTCAAAGAAAATTTATCCTGTATTACAAAGTAGATTCACAATATAATTTCAAATAACTTCTTGGGGAAGAAGGTAATCAAATTTAGAGCTAAAGACCAAATAAATGCAAACTTCCAAAGCAATTGTACAAATTCTGAATATTTTGTCACAAAAAATGGTTTGTATTTCAATATATACCCTTGGTGGCCATTTTAAACGTACCACACGAAGATGCAATGGCTATTTATAAAGATAAACACAGTTTGATCCAAATTATTGAGTATGTAGGATTTAGTTAAATTCCAAAAGAGCTATTTGCCAAAGGTCATTCATTATATTTAAACTCAAATTAAAATAACCTTATTTTTAGATAAGTCAGTAATGTAGCCCTTAATTCACCTGCTTGTGCTGTCACTGTACAATGCCTCATGTTAAGTGCTCCCTGTAATAGCAGAAGGTTGGGCCTGGTGACCTCTCAAGGTCTACTCAAGTTTTTTGATAATATGAATTGTGTGCAGAAAATTATATGCTAAATATCTACACAAAAGCTGTGTCATTTTCCTTCTACAACTATCATCTTTGGGGTTTTATGTTTAAGATGTACACCCATGTTTACTTGTTTCTAAAATGGTTTAAAAACTGTTCCAGGCCATTCTCAACTTTCAATAGCAATACAGGCAGATTTCATACAAGGTTAAACAAAACTGACTATGTGTGTGCATTTTGTATGTGTTGTTATAGTTCTTGCTTTGTTTTAATCTCTGTAAACCAGAGATTCCAAGATATCCATATCATAACCATGCTTTAAATTGTCAATGTTTATATTTTTCACTTTTGATACTATCATCCATACTAAACTACCTATAAAATAAAAATCATCATAGTTGAATCTGTCAAAGCAGATTTTATCATATAAATTAGTGTGCTATGATAAAGCTTTTATAATTCTTTATCTGTATTAGGTAGCCACAATTAACTTTGAAAGTAAATATTTCTGCTTCTCAGATGAAAACTGCCAATTTGGGGAGCTTAAAATAGTAAAACAAAATTAACATAACCAACATATGATTTTATTTATTCCTTATTTT
This sequence comes from Heterocephalus glaber, assembly GCF_000247695.1. Next base: position 6,377,826 of record NW_004624810.1, on the reverse strand, counting down.
TAATGTTTCAGAACTTCTACCACAATTCTACACTTGGGAGAGAAAACTCAAACTTTTAGAAGAACATTCCTTGAACATTGAGAGTTCTTTTCCCATTAATTTGTTTTCTTTGATAGACCTTAAGTTACCCTGGAAAAAAGCTTAATAAAGACAATCTTTTCGGCATCTAATTTATCATCTACTATCTCTCTCTCCCTCCCTCCCTCCCTCTCTCTTTTTTTCTCTCTCTCCCATTCTCCTTAGGTCTGATCTCATCATCCTTGGTATTTTGCCCTTTTTTATCTGTCACTAATGCATTCTTGTGTCTGGGAAAAACCCAGGGGTCTTTTCAGCTGAGCGTTGTTTTGTTCTTTTTTATGTTTTCCCCTAGCAGCCTTCAACTTCTTGTTTTTGGGTCTATTTTAATAATATATTATTTCTGTGCTCTTTCTCTTTACATTACTACTTAGCTAATTTACTGATACATTGCTATGACTTTCGAAGAAATTTTATTGCTGTGTCTTATTTTTCCTTCCATCAGACGATAAGCTATTCTAAACAATTTCTGCATTCTGCTAAAACTGACCATTTCAAAGTTTACTTGTTTCCACCCTATCTTGTTTCACTTTCATTTTCATCCTGATCCCAAACACAATGAGATTGGGGTCACTATTTCTAAGATTTCTCTGAGCCATTTTGCCTGCAATCAGAGCCCATGCATCACACACAATACCCACGCTTGTACTGTTTCTGCTCCTTATTGGCCATTGCAAGCACTGAATGAGAAAGCAATTCTGTATCAGAGCTACAAGCACGCGGCCTTCCTTATCTGGTCTGCTTCATAAAACACAGGCTTTTCATAAGAAATTCAATTCTGCTGGCCTCTACTGGCCCTCTGATGTTTAATATTTTTTAAATAATCCAGTAATTTCTTTACTTGATTGTTTTTTCTAATTGTATTATTTACTATTTTTTAAATTACAGTAAACAATTTCACTTTCCAGCAAAATTATACACCCTCAAGGTCAAATAAAACTATTTTCTCTGTCAGATCCAATACCATATATTCCACATTTTGTATTATTTACCCTCTACAAATTGGTAATACTGAAAATGTTTACAATAAATATCAAAAATAAAAAATATGAAGAACTTCCTCTAGTTTTAGTTTTCCACCAGAAACAAAATGTTTGAGATTTCTATATAGTGCTAAAAACAACCTGAAAATTTTTAATTCAGAAAATAGGATAGGGCTGGGGATTTAGGTCAGTGGTTTCACCGCCTGCTGTGCAAGCACAAGGACCTGAGTTCGATCCCCAGTACCAAAAGAAAAAAAAACCACAGAAAATAGGATAGAAACAAAGTGAATGTTCATCAGTAAGGGTATTGTTGCAAAGGTAAAGTTACCTTCAGCTCCTGCAATATGCTTTCATTAGCAAAATGAGTTATGTAATGATGTACCAATCTATCTGAAAAGCATTTATAAGCTTCTATTAGGAAAGACCAGATATAATCAAATGTATATTCGTTCTCACTTTTTGTAATCACAAAAAAATTATGTATATATGTGTGTGTGTCATACATACATGTTATCTTGTATATCCATGTACACATACAGGTATACATACATAAATTTTAGATTTTTCTGTTATGGTTTATATCTAGATGTCTCCTAAAGCCTCATGTGCTCATCATAGGTGAAGCTTTTAGAACATGCTTGAATTATGTGGGCTTATAGATGACTTGCTCCTAGGAGGTGGGGCCTGGTCATAGTGAGCCAAAATCTACCTTTGCTCCTTAGAGTTACGGGTGTCTGTATTGAAACTCAGAGAAGAGAAAGTAAGATAGTTTCATAAATATGATTGTGTACATGCACAAGTATACATTTTATAAATCAAGTAATAATATATTATTACAATGCTACATATATTTCAGATGAAAATACAACAGATTATTAATGCATGCTCCTTTCAGTAAGGGAGGATGATTTTTTATTAATTTTATTGTAACATATTAGGTATACAGTATAATGACATTCATCACTGGAAATTTGCACCATTACGTAAGCTATCTTGGTTATTTTCCCCCTTCCCCTGCCCTCCTTTCAATACCCCCATCTCTCCTTATTTACAAAGTCTTTATTTCCATTTTTTTATTTTCTCATATTAATACCATTCCCTTCTTTCCTTTCTCCTACCCCTATCACTTCCCCTTCTCCTTTGTTCCTTTTCTTCCTATTCCACATTACCTATTATACCTTTTAGTCCTTATTTACACTTTCAGTTTCTCACACCAGAGAAACTATTTGGTATTTACACATGTGTGTCCTATTTGTTTCACTTAAGAGTACTGAATCCATTTAGCTATAAATGTCTTTAATTTCTCATTCTTTGTGGCTGAGTAGTACTCCATTTTATGAAAAAAAGAACACATTTTCTTTATCCAGTCTCCAGTGGATGGGCAATTGGGCTGTGTCCAAGCTTTAGCTATTACAAACTGCGCTGCTATGAACATGGGTCCACATATATTGCTGTGGTATAATTCTTTTAATTCTTTTATGAACATACACAGCAGGGGAATAGCTGGGTCATATGGGATTTGCAGACCTAGTTCTTTGAGGTAACTCCATACTGATTTACACAGTGGTTGCACCAATACACACTCCCACCAGCAGTGGAGCATGGTTTCTCTTTCCTCACAGTCCCACCAGCATTTCTTATTGGTTGATTTCATGATAGCAGCCATTCTTTCTGGAGTGAAGTAGAATCTCAGTGTTGTTTTCATTTGCATCTCTCAAATAACCTGTAATGTTGAACACTTTTTCATGTTTTTATTTGCTATTTATACTTCATTATCAGAGAAATGTCTGTTCATTTCAGATGCCAATTTTTGAATTGAGTCTTTAAATTGGGGAGGTCTGATTTTTTAAAATTCTCTATATAGTCTAGATAGTAGATCTTTGTCTGAGGAACAACTGGTAAAATTTTTTCCCACATTGTGAGATTTCTCTTCACACTGTTGCTGGTTTCTCTTGCTGTGCAGAAGCTTTCTAATAGGAAGAGATCCCACTTATTGATTGTTTGTGCTAGTTCACGGGCAACTGAGGTTTTGTTCATAAAATCTTTTCCTGTACCAATGTCTTCAAGAGTTCTACCTAACCTCTCTTCCAGCTGGTTTAGTGTTTCTGTTTTAATATTTAGATTTTTAATTGATTTTGATTTTCATTTAGTGCATGCTGAGAGATATAGGTCTATTGTAATCATTGGCAAATTGAAACCCAGTTTTTCCAGCAACAGTCCAGAAGATCATCAAGAAGATCATACACCCTGATCAAGTGGGATTCATCCCAGGGATGCAGGGATGGTTCAACATACACAAATCAGTAAATATAATACATTATATCAATAGAGCCATGGACAAAAACCATATGATCATCTCAATAGATGCAGAAAACACATTCAACAAAATCCAACATGCATTTATGATAAAAACCCTGCAAAAATTGGCATAGATGGTCTCTACCGCAATCTGATAAAAGCCATCTATGAAGAGCCAACCACCAATATCTGATTAAATGGTCAAAAACTGAAATCCTTCACACTAAAATCAGGAACAAGACAAGCATGTCCACTAGCACCACTCTTGTTCAATATAGTTCTGGAAACATTAGCCACCACAATTAGACAAGAGAAAAAAGTAAAAGGAAGAATAAAGATAGGAAAGGAGGAAGTTAAATTGTCATTATTTGGAGATGACATGATACGGTATATAGAAGAGCCCAAGAACTCCACCAAAAGTCTTCTAGACATAATAACCAAATTCAGTAAAGTATCTGGAATAAGGTTAACACACAGAAATTAATAGCTTCCCTGTACATGAACAACAGACTCACTGAGAGAGAAATAGGGCAAACAATTCCTTTCACAATAGCATCCAAAATACTCAAATGCCTAGGAATCAACCTACCAAAAGAAATCAAAGACCTCTTCTCTGAAAACTATAGCACTCTGAAAAAAGAGATGGAAGAGATTATCAGAAAAAGGAAAGACAACCCTTGCTCCTGATTAGGAAGAACCAACATAGTGAAAATGGTGATAATTCCAACTATATAGATTCAATGCAATCCCAATTTAAATTCGAGGAGCATACTTCACAGACCTTGAGAAAACAATCTGAAAGTTCATTTGGAACAAGAAGAGACCTAGAATAACCAAAGCAATTCTAGGCAACAAAGACAAGGTAGGGGGGTATCCCAACTTGAAACTATACTACAAAGCTACTGTGATAAAAACAGAATAGTACTGGCAAAGAAACGGACCTGAGGACCAGTGGAACAGATTAGAAGATGTAGAAACAACTCCAGACATACTCAGCCACCTCATCTTCAACAAAGGAGCCAAACACCCTCACTGGAGGAAAGATAGTCTCTTTAATAAATGGTGCTGGCAAAACTGGGGGGGGGTGATTTTTAATGGGAGAGAAATATTAGAGAAGGAGGAAGAGGTTAGAAAAAAATTTTAAAGTATTTAAAGGCCTATATTAAAAGAATGTTAAATGATCTATCAGATGTTTGCATGTGTAAAGAGATGCCCATACCAGCCCGCTGCACACAGGAAGGTCTGTGCACGCCCTACCAAGGTCCTGAGTAGCGTGGAAGACACTGAATAACCCTGCTGCAGACAGGCAGCCACCTGGTTCCACACTACAAAGACGCAGAGGACACCAGACACCAGACAAAGGTACTGAGTCCCGCTATTCCTGGCCCAGAGGTAGGGGCTTCTGAGCTGTCATCCTACTGCTCCTGGTCCAGAGGAAGAGGCTTCCCAGCCAACATCACTCTTGCTGCTCCCAGCCCAGAGGAAAGGGCTTTTGGGTCACCTTCTGTCCCGCTGCTCCTGGCCCAGAGGAAGGGGCTTCCAGGACAACATCCCTCCCGCTGCTCCCAGC
>NW_004624810.1:6330827-6353740 GCF_000247695.1 Heterocephalus glaber | reverse complement strand
CTGTAGGTGATCTGGAAGTCTGGCTTTGAGACTTAGTTACATGTTTTCTCATTTCAACTATGGCAGGGGGCTGTTAGCGCCTGCACGGATTACCTCCTCTGAGCTGGGAGAGGTGGGACAGGGGCCGGGAACAGACAGCGGTAGGGATGGTGACCCAAAAGTCCTTTCCTGTGGGCTGGGAGCAGTGGGAGGGATGGTGACCTGGAAGCCCCTTTCTCTGGGCCAGGAGCAGTGGGACGGTGGCTCAGAAGCCCCTACCTCTGGGCCAGGAACAGCGGGACTCAGTACCTTGGTCTGGTGGTCTGGTATCCTCTGCGTCTTTGTAGTGTGGAACCAGGTGGCTGCCTCTCTGCAGCGGGGTGATTCGGCATCTTCCACACCACTGGGGACCTTGGTAGGGTGTGCACAGACCTGCCTGTCTGCAGCAGGCTGATTCAGCCCTTTACTACTTTCTAAAAGAGAAAAGAAATCAGTGTCAAACCTGGTGTCAACTCAGAATATTTCAGAGCTGATAATTCGGGCTAAATATTATGGGCTTTTATAGTTTTCCCCCTCCCCTTAAATATAAGAGATTTCTGCAGCCATTAATACTCCTTGATTAACTCTGGCAGATTCTACAGTCTCTGAATCATTTTCATGGTGGCACGCTGCATTCTGGGACAGGTTATCAATTTTGAGTCCTAGTGACAGTTTGTCCTTTTCACTAACATCCTTTGTTCCCTTCCCAAGGAGAGTTGATCCTAACTAGAAGGCAGAAAACCATTTGAGGAAAATTTCTAAAAGGTTTGAGTGCTGACAAGCACAAAAGTTTGGGCTAAAATAAACACATATTATTACCTATGGACTCAGGGACAGTAAATTGCTTAAGATGAAGTTAGCCCTCAATTAAAATCTGAATAGTTAAAAAATAATAATAGTTATGTCTATTATTGATGATATACCTCTATGTACCAGGATCCCTTTCCAAACAAGTGATCAACATTACTTCATTTAACCTTTACAACAGCACTTCTGAGGTAGGTAGCACTATTCTCATTTTATCACTGAACTTCAGAAAGAAATTGTGTAATTATAACAGCACCAGGACCCTATGGAAGTAACATCAGACCTAGGTCTCCCTGATCTCAGAATCTACGTTCCTTTTAATATAGAAAATAAATGGAAGAATAATTGTTTTTTCCTTGTGGGTTCACAGTGACAATTGAAAGCCCTGATGTCCAAGGGCTTTTTTACCCACAGCAGAGTGATTGGAAGGCAGCTCTTTGTTAATAAAATGTCTCCTACATAGTCTTCAAAATAGCTTTTTATTTTTAATTGGCACACATTAATTGTATATATGAATGAGAGAGTGTGACATTTTGATACATGTATATAATGTATAATAATCAGATTGGGGTAATTGGTATATCTATCACCTCAGACATATATTTCTCTGTGTTGAGAACATTCAAAAGGCTCTTTCCTGGCTATTTTGAAATATTTACTTAGCTTCTGTCAACCATTGTTATCTTACTACTCAGGAGATCCCAAGGGGAGACCCAAACCCAATCATCTCCTGCTTTAACATTTTGCTCCAGTTTAACGGTACTGATGACACTTATAAGAGCAGACTTAAAAGTTCTCACAATGCCTATACAGAACCATCCACCCTGGTAATCAACAAATTCTAGTGTAAAAGAACAATAATGCATCAACAGAGTATTATAAAAGAACAGGAAGAATTACCTTTAATTTTTAGTCTAGAAATTTCATATTTCCCAAATTAAAATCAAGTAAACCCCTGTCTAGGCTAGTCTTAATCACTCATTTTGCTTACATCAGCAGGATAGAAGTTTCCAGGAAGAAAAAAATGTGCATCATAAACAAACAGTGGATTTTTTTTAAGTCACAAAATTATTAAATCTCCCTTTGGAATGTTATTGTCTTCCAGGAAAAAAAAATAAGAATTTTTGTATTACTGAGACAATGAGGCCATGAAAAACAGAAAGAGTACCACAATTAATCCATTTTCTGTAATAAATGTTTACTGAGTACTTTTTATGGGATAGGCACTGAAGGAAATAAAAAATGAATAAAACTGCTCACTCTGGCAGTCTATTTGAGAACATACATACATAAACAATTGCAAAACAATTCAACCAATTCAACCAGGCTTTTAATAAAGGTTTGTACCACATCCTCCCGGAACACACAAAAGGGAGTATACATTTAATTTGTCTCTAAAAATATTTCACCAGAGAAAGGACATTTGAGTGGCTAACCCAGCACAAATTTCCAGAGGTAGGGCAATATGTGGTCTCTCCAGGGGAATATCATGTACACATAGTGGAAAAGATCTATTTGTTTGTTTGTTTGTTTGTTTAACATTATTTAGTTCACATGTACTCTTTAAAGCACTTTGTATACACTTTGCATACTTAATCTTCAAAATAACTTTCAAAATAATCCAAATTTTACAGAAGAGAAAACTGAGGTTTATAGTAGCTAAATAACAAGATGTCACTTGTGCAAAACTAAAACAGAAACCCAGGTAGGTGGATGTTAGTACGTACATTCTAACCACTACAGAGCACAGCCCATGTGTGGGACAGAAAGGTCGATTGTGAAAGACTTTATACATCCTGTAATTGAGTTTGAATTTGATAGTGGTTGGCCACCAAAGGTTTCAAGGCAAAGAAATAAGACAGTAGGATTTTGGTTACAGAAATATTATTACTCTGGGGCAGTATAAAGGATGGACTGCAGACCAAGGAAACAGAAGCCAGAGCACCTTTTGAGAATATGTTGCAAAAGCACAGGCAAGAGTTGGTGAAGTTTTCAGTCATCATCATAAAGGTGGGTTTGCATAGAAGAAATAGAATAAAAAGTTATTTTGTGGTAGTTATTGTTGGCCCTGGTAACACTAGGTGATGAATGCCAGGATGGCAGTTTCTAGTCTGAGGTGAGTCCCTTGTGGGAGCATTAGTCAAGCTGAGAAGGGGAAGGAAGACTCAGAAACAAAGAAGGAGAAAGGGAGGAAGGGAGGGAAGGAGGGAGGGAGGGAGCAAAGAGAAATGAAAGGGGAAGGGACATAAAGGAGAAAAATGTTAAACAAAATAAAGAATTCAACTGTCTTAAATTGCTGAAATGGTATATAGTCTTACTCTTGATAGATTTGGGTTGTTATTTCACCATATTTCAATTTCTCTTCCATTAATTTGAATGGTGCTTTAAAATATGATTTTCCTAATATAATTGAATAATCACTACATTATTTTCAAAAAAACCAGCAAAGACATCCTCTAAATCACAAATTATCCATTAAAGTTAGTAATTTCAAGAAAGAATTTTTTAGAATTCTTAAACTTATAGAAGTTTGTCACAAACTTCAGGAATAAAACAAAAACACTACAAAAAATCTGAAAAAACACTTTTGTGTTCAATACACTAGGCATTTTCTACCTTTGTTTTTACATAAAAAGCAAGTTCAGACCATTTAAAAAACATTATTGATAAATTCTTTTCAATGAAGTGAAAATTGCACCAATTAATAAACACTGACACTTAGCAATTCTCAGCTTGTGACTTGTCTCAACTAATTAAAACAGAGATGACTATTTGCATTACTAATAAACACTATCATTAAAAGTCATATGATACAAAGATGACTACATTTTATTAGAAATATATTCTCAAAAATATAAGGGTGAATCTATGTGTGAGAAAACTGTACATTCATAAGCACTGTGGCAAGGCAAGAAGGATTTATAAATAGTATCTAAATATCTGCTTCCTAGATGATATATCTGAGTCCAGGAGCAACCAGAGTAGGTATCATCTTTGAATCTCATAGCCAGCTCAGGGTAACCTGACCCCAATGCGTACTTGCAGTTTAACAGACAGAATCATGGAAATGAATGACAGCTTCTGTGGTTACTTTACTCCTCTCTGCTTATTTGTCATTCCACTGGTTAGATTTTAATAAAAATCAAAACTATAAGCAATACAAATACAAATTATGGGCAATACAGATATTACAAGAGATATTATTTTGCTCTTGTTTGAATAGGATAATGAAACTTAAGCAGCATAAATTATCCCTATGTGGTATGAATGTACCACACACTATTCAATCAATATATTCTTTACAAGTGTTGTGTATATAAATTATGGTAAATTCACTATATAAATTATGGTAAATTCATTTTAGGTGTTTGCTACCTAAAAGAATACTATAAAGTGTAGTATTCAGTAGCAAAGTTACCTTTTAAATTTGCTTATGGATCCCAGTGCCAACCCCTTCAAAAATGAATCAATGCACAGTGTATCTAACTTAAGTTTACAAATATTTGTCTTAGAGTACAGTGCAGCCAAATTGCCAAAGCCATCAAATCAAACCAGTAAGTAGATTTTGTGGTTATAGCTGGTTGTAATTGCTCATGTAACACGATCTGATCTACAGGCTCAAAAGGTCATGGTCTGCTGTGTAGAGAATGGAGTGTAGATGGCTGAAGGAAAGTTGGTAAGTCTAATAGGAAGGTCTTGGACTGATACCAAAAAGACAATGACCTGGATTAAGATCAAGATGTGGAAATCAAGACGAACAAGTGGATTGTGGGTATTTTTTTTGATTGTGGGTATTTTTTATACTCAACTGGCCATGTCCTAATGGAATGGATGTGGGAGAAAAAAAGCAGTGAGTGGAGACTAACTGCATGAATGTGGTGCTCCTTTTTGATATGGAGATTTCATCAAAGTCTGGGAAAAGAGTTCTTTTTGGCAATGTTAACTTTCAAATGCTTATTAGATATCCAGGTGATGTCAGTTTTCTCTCACATGAGGTATCAATGACAATGAGTTCTTTGAAGCATTGTTGTCTAGAGTAGAAATGATGCATTTAACTCATCAGCAGACTGGCTAGTGCACAATGAGTGCTTAATGTTAGTAACTGTTTTTCTTATTATTTGAATTGCACAGAAAGTGGTAAATGTTATTGAAACTAGAAGTGGAGAACAGTCAGACTTACTGATTTAGACTTTACAACCATCTGTTCAGGTTAAGTTCAAATCAACAGACATGTTTGAGACATGTTTGAGCACCTAACATGACCTAGGTATTGCATGAAGAATAGAAATAATAATAGAATAGAAATAATAATAAGAATATAATAAATATAGAAATAATAATGAGAAAAAGACAGAATCTCTCACACAGATCAGAGCAAATTATGGAAGAGAATGGAATGCTCACAGGGAAGACATTACAAAAGAAAAAGAAAAGGCTACAAATTGGTGCATACTCTGTTAAACACGCAAGGAGGCAAAGGATTTGACAGAGGAAGCTAAGATGAATAAGGCAGGAGAGAACCAGTATAATATCACCTGGATAAGCTCAGTGTCTTTTCCACCAGAGGAGGTGTGTTCCAACAAGGGAAAGTTGATCAACAACATTATCTAGAAAAAAATTAAAGGTGTCTCAAAGGTAAGAAAATGCCAAAAGATCACAGGTGACTTTCATCACTTGTATATACATGGAAAAAACCAGATACCCAGGACTAATGAGAAAGCAGTGAGGAGGCAGTGTCATCTAGGGTGAAGAGGTGTCACAGCAGAAGTTTGACACAGTAAAGAGAGAAAGAAATAAGTGCAAGTTACATACCAGCACCTAATCCTTAAGACTCAAAAATAACAAGAACACAGATGAGAGATTTTCATCCTAACTTTCTACAAGACAGAAAATAAAAATAGAACAAAGGTCTGGCCCTGAAGCAACTACAAGAACTAGTAATAATTATTGAATGTCGTTCCAAATGTGTGTATATATATATATATACACACATTTGGAATAATGTATATACATATAAAATAATGTGTGTGTGTATATATATATAGAGAGAGAGAGAGAGAAATAAATACATGAAGTATATATGTCTACATACCTGAAGTAAAGACATCATGTACATACATTTAAGGGCCTCTTTTTATCAATTTACATATGTCTACAGATGTCTTTTATACATGTCTATGCATACATGAAATCTAGACATATATGTATGTCAGCACATGTATATGTATACTTAAGAACCTCTTTTTATCAATCATTTTCACCTTATGAGAAAATTGGACCAGTATGGCCTAAATTTATGGCTATAGTTTCAAAAAGAACAACACATTTTGTCTTTCTTTCCTAACAGTATATTGCAAAATGTTTCTTTGTGAATTCAAGAGAGCCATGGAATGCTAGCTCTTTACCCTGCCTTCAGTATTAACTGACATATGCTTCTGGACAAGTAACTGAGCTTTGCAACCATGTATATTCTTACTTGAGGATGGTTGGAATTCTCCTTCATATTATAAATGGGTATGACTGCCTCAGCCTCTGGCCACCCTACAGAGATAAAAATTCATTCCAAGCCTCTAAAAATTAAGGAAAGCCCTAATTTAACAAACAGTAAGCCTGATACTGCTAGGTTTTAGAAACTATTACAAAAGCAAACACGGACAGCAAGGCAACTGAATCCACTCCTCATGAAGCAGGATGAGGTCACTGTAAGAAGATACAGAAAAAAATAACACAAGTCAATGTGCAGGACAGTATTTAGCCATGCTCTCCAAAAGAAAAAGGTCTAGATTGGTAATTATATTATTAATTGCTTTACTAGTTTATATCACTAATTGAGTCACAGACTCAATTTAACATTCACAATTGGTTCAGAAAGGTATGAAATGAGATATATCTATCTCATTTTAATAGAGATAAATATATGATAGATAGATTCATTGTTTCCTATTATTTTAATGACTGTATTAAACATTTTAACAGATAATAGTAGCCAATTTGGTGCTATTCTGTACCAGGCACTGTTCCAAACACTTTACATGTACTAGTTCAGTGCTCACAACAGCCACGAGATACACTTATAATTCCCATTAGTTAAGTAATTTATCCAAAGTTATCAAACAACTAGTTGGCAGCCCCAGAATTTTAACTCAGGAAGTTTGACTCATGGTCTTTCACCTTACCCATCACTCTCTACTCTCTGCTACAAATATTTGTCTACCACCTACGATCTTACAATCATTTTACTATGCATTGGGGCACAATAATGAGGAAGATAAAGCAGGTCTGTGTCTTCATAGACTCATACAATATTGGAGATACAGACAAATGAGCAATTAAAATACAGTGTGCTAAGAATAATAATGTTGGAGATATAATGTAGGGGCATATAGAAGGAGCACGACAGGTATCTTTGGAGGGAGAGTGAAATTCAGAGAAAGATCTCTGAAGCAGTAAACAAAAACTGGAAAGATGAGTAGGAGAAAGGAAATTAGATGTGAGAATGTGAAGATGAGGAGTGAAAGAGTGAGTTTGCCCGAGGGGAAGAGAAAATATTTGCAGAACAGAGAAAGCTATTAGTACTTCTTGAGTTGCAGAGAAGAGAGGCAAGAGGTGGAAAGTGAAATTGGAGATCACAGAGAGACTTACACCATCTTTAACAGTTTAAATTCTGTCCTAAACCAAAAAGGAACTCCTAAATGGTATTAGAGAAAAGGCAGGAAGATCACAAGTTCAAGAACAGCCTAGGCAATTTAGTGATTTAGCCAGACCTTGTCTTAAAATTTAAAAACAAAAGGGGAGTGGTAATGAGGAAAATTAGGAAACGACAAATTTAAGAAGTTTTAGGTAAGAAGCACAGAACGTGGTAAGGAGGGGAGGCGGGGAAATTTTTTTCAGAGTTGGCTACCAAATTTCAGGTCAGACAAATGGTCTTTTCATATCAACTGGATACTAGATTAGGGCACATCAACCTGATACTAGATTAGAAGATTCAAAAAGCTAGATTGACCCAAGGTTTGAATTTTGCAGTTTGTGGGATCATAGAACAAGTGGGTTGAGGTTGCCAGCAAGAAAATAATTAAAAGGATGGAGTACAAAATCTAAATTAATTAGGAAAGGAGAGAGACAGACAGACAGAGACAGAGAACAGAGAGAGAGAGAGAGAGAGAGACAGAGAGAAGTACAGAGTTCAAGGAACTAGAAGTCCATAAGACTGTGGAGGAAACACTGTTGTGTAGTGAGTGATAAAAGAAGAAAATCATGGGATGTGGAAACATTAGAATTGAATGAAGCAGTTCCAGGGAACATAAGATCTAAAGTATTGCCAATTGATGACATGACTTGTGATGATACCAGGGCACTAGACAGGTAATATAGTAATAATGGTATAGTGTGGAAAAAAGATAGCAAAAAGAAGAAGGATCTTAATCTTAAAGTCACTGGGGTGTTAAAACAGAAGAAACAGCTGAATGCAGAAGAGAGTGTTGAGAACAAACAATGTTAATATCTGCCCTATTCTTCCTTCCAATATCTGAATCCAATCTCAAACCAGGGCTGGATCTAATCCTCCACCTTAGTAACTTTTGTGGGCTCAGTTTAGTTCCTAGCAGACTGCAATGAAAGAAGAGACTACAGCAGCCAAGTGTTTAGATACTGCACATCAGGGAGGAAGATGGCCCAGCTAAGTATCCTCTATTCTCACAAGGCCTGAGGGGCCCTTGTGCAGACTGGCATAATGTTGTAGGGCTGTCAGATGCCAGGATTCCTACACACACAAAGAAGTGGAAGGTTGTAATGTTTTCTCCCATGCTTGTACAAATCGCAAAATAAATCCAGTTATTTACTCAAAAATATTTATTGAGTGCTAGCTATCAGCCAAGCACTGAGAGGATAGATATTGTCCCACCTAGTCAGGAGCTCAGGCTCTGTTTGCAAGGACTTTCAAAACCACTATGACATCCTACAGTGTGAAAAACTCTTCCTGTGCTCACCTGAAATAGACACCACATTCACATTGTAACTGTGGGAGTAATAGGTAAAGTTAATATGTGAGGAATTTTTAAAGAGATACGCAAAACATTCTATTCTATTTTTTTCTTTCACTACTACCTTGAAAGAAAAACTGAAAATTGGAAAACATAATTTTTCAAAATCGTGGACATGCAAAGGAGAAATTTTCTGCTTTTCTAAGGACCAAGACTCATCTTTGAGTCATAAAAACAAATACATTTAGGCAGGAGAAGAATTATACTATATATTCCAAGTAAGTTCAATTTTAAGTAAACAAGTAATCATTTTTATAACATGAAAATACTAATAATTTAAATGTGAGGGCATGTTTAATTCTTCCCAATAACTAGATCTCCAACCTGCAATTTCACAAAAGAAACTACTCCTCTTTTTAATTTTCAAGAAAACACTCTGAAAATTGTTTACTAGTAGAATGATCAAAATTTTTCTTCTTCATTGATAATGGATTTTCTTTTAACAAATTTATAAACATGCAGCTCATTAAAATCTTCAGTCTCTGCAAAGCCTACAAAACATCAACATAATTTTAATGCCAAATAGATCAGAAAAGAAAGTTAAATGTTTTTCAGTTGTATCGAAACAGCTATAGCACTCCATTTGAAGCTATAGGGAAAAATGTAATTCTTTCTCTGCCTGCTTGCTTATCATGCTATTTATCAAAACTCAATTTGAACATATTATTTTTACATCAGTCCAACATTATTTTAGCAGACTAAGACTTGCTACTGAATAAAGTATATGGTATCTGTGTTCTCCATAGATATGAGAAAGAAACTCATATTCACATATGACATATATTTCAAATGTAACACAGATTTTTTTAAAGATGGCAACAGCCCAATGACCTGCCCACTAGCATGGCTAAAATATTAAACCTCTTGGTAGCTTATGTGGACTTGAGCTTGATTGTTTCTTAGTTCTGCTTCAGAACTTCAGGTCCATGTGCATGAAATGTCCGCAGAGGCGGAAATGTGGACTCTGTGGGTCAGTGAGCATTCCTTTCCAGGGTGCTTCTGAGATGAAGCCCCACGATTAACACAGGGCCCTTAATGATGGGCAGGGGACTAAGCATTCCAAGATTGTCCTGGATTCCTGCCAGAAGGGAGAGAAAGAGGTCTTTGTATGTGGACATCTGAAGGGCGGGCATAAACATGTTAGTCGATACTTAACACCCAAACCCAGTGCCAAAACCGTTAGCTCCCCTCAATAGCCTACTCTGGTTTCAACTGTCCACAACAATGGAGCAGCCACCTCAATATACAAAACTTGCTCTTTAAACATCCTCAGAGGAATTCCCAAAATAGCAGCTGTTGGAAGCAAACAAGACTCTAATTCATTGACATATGCAGACCTTTTAATGTTTTTCTGAAGACAAGTTTCCACTTTTTTTGTGCCTACATGATCTATGCATTTTCAATAATTACCCTGTAGATTACGTGATGCAGTCCCTCTAGGCACTTGCAGAAGGAGCCCCTGGATTCATAGGCAGATGAAATTGTTAATTTTTAAGGCAAGAGGCCCAGCTAATTTACGTGGTGAATTTTTTCTATATTTTCCCTCTGGTTTTCCTTCCCTGCTGTCCTCACCCTCTTTCTTCTTCAGTACATTAAGAGATTCTGATGAGCCCGCAGCAACATCTGCCAGTGGTGGCTGACTGTCGAGTTGCCCGACAGACTTCCCCGCCGAGGAGTTCAGCCATGTGTGCCACCTCTCCAAAGCTGACTCCCCCAGAATCCCCTCCGGGATCCCTCTTCTACTAGGGCTGGATCTAATCTCACACCTCCAATAACTTTTCTGGGCTCACTTTAGTTCCTGCCAGACAGTTATCTGTGTTACATAAATTCCACACAGAACATAAGCAATCTCCTATCTCTAGAGCACCATTGGCCAGGCAGGTTGTTGTGGAGGCAGCTCCAGAGACCTCAGCTTATAAGTAGCCATGTGCAGCCAGATAAGAGAATAAAATGGTATGCTTGCAATTCAAAGGGCTTTGTCCCCCCTCCATATTTATTCATGCAAAATAGTAACTGCATTAGGAAGTCACTGGGTGATATTTTTATATTACTAAGGCAGTCCAATGGGGGACAAATAGTTAACATATTTTCAAATTGAAGCAGGGTACAACTGTGAAGTATTAGTTTTCAACAAGAAGCTAGGATCTGGACATTACGAGACATTGGCATCACTGTGGATGCTTCTTTAGAGAGACATCATCCCTTCAAACTGTGACAGTTCAAATAGACCATTATACTTGATGAGGAAATCATTTAACGAGTACAACCACAGCACTATTAAAGGTGAAACTATTTAATACATGTATAAAACTAAGTCTAAGAAAACATAAAGTAGTTTTTAAGTAGCAATCTGATAATATGTAACTTGCATAGTACTAAAATGTAAGTTTACTCTTACTTTGCTTACTCTTAACTACCTTTCATATTTTTAAATCATCAAACACTATATTTTATAGTGAAAATATATAGAAGATGTTTTATTTTTTTAATTTTCTTTGTTTATTTGGAGTAAAATAGTAGTGGTACAGTGAGGAATAACACACTGCTGCTATAACCAGAAATTCTGGTAAAGGTGAAAGTAGACATTACAAACTTAACAAGCCTTTTGTGTGACCTAATTACATTAGAACATATTAGTAAGGCTGCATATTGTAGGTTTTATGTTTCATTAGAAAGGTCATCACCAATTTGGGTTGAATCATTAAAGAAAAGAGCCCACATTAGCAGAGTGCTCTTTGAGGGACTGAAAGATGAATATGCTTTGCTTCATTAGAGTTATCTCACTGTAACTCAATATTTTAATTTTACAGTAGGAAGAGAAAATAGAGAGCTCCTGAAGCCCTAGATTCCATGTTCCTCTTATTATAAACAGATGGGTAACTGCACCATGACATTGTTTTTCTAAAACTCAAACCTAATACAGTAAAAGCAGTTAAGCTATTTTCTTTTGATTATGATAAAGAAATCAGCCCATGACCTGGTAAGCATGGAAGACCTTACCTCCAATTGTACTTTTTTGGGGGGAGTGCTGGAGATTGAAGCCAGAGCCTTACCCATGCTAGGCAAGCACTGTTCCATTGAGCTATTCCCCCAGCCCCAAATTGTACTGTTCTTTAACATTTGAACTGCTGTTTCAGTACGTCTTAAGCTATTTTAAAACAACAGAATTTTTAATCCCAGAGTTATTACAGAAACATATTAATATTTCAAGATTCATGTATAATTTCAGATGTTTTTACAGATTTAACAAAAACATAAGCCTCAATAACCTTTATTTGTTGTTAATTACCATAGAAGGAAATTTAAGTTGTATTTCTACCACTAATGGCAATGAAAATAAACTTATATGGTGATTTCTCTTGATAAGAATTTTGTCAGAATCTTCAGTGTCTATAAAAGAATAATAAACTATTATTATAGTTAAGGCAGACCCTGTGTTTGTCTCTTTTCATTTACAAGTAACAAAAATACACAGATTACATTATGCATTGAGCTTTATTATAAGGATGTTGAACAGGGTAAAGAAGCACAAACCATTTGTGAAGCTAAGTATCACTTATAATGCTACTACAATCCCAAAAGCTCCAGGTACTTTTAGGAATCTGCCAATCATCTACCTCGGTTTTGCTCTCTTTCTTTTTTCCCCATGGCTTCTCCTTGTCTTCTTTCAAATTCTCCTCCCTTCAGGCCACATTTGTGGCCTCCTCTTCTTTTTATATATTTTCGGGTCAACTACACTAGGAGCAAAGATGCAATTTGAGTAATTAGTACTTATCTAGTTGGAGCAACTAGAAGAAAGAAATATTCACCTAGAAGATGGACTTTGACTCACTCATGGATCCCAGTCCCCGCTCTGGCTGTGGTATCAGCAGCAAGGTCATATGACAAAGCAGGAAATGTTTATACAAGGAGCTACTTGTTACTAAAGGGACTGTGGGTATTAGGTGGGCACCCAAAGCACTGAGTCCTCATACTGTCAATATAACACATAGAACACCCCAGCAGAGAATACAACCTCAAACTGCCTACCATCAGAGACTTGCTAGCTATCCATTTCTCTAGAGAGACCAAGGTGGATATCAGAAACTCTCATTGGTATCATATTATCTTGGTCCTTAATAGAATTGTTTATACTGGACTGTATTTTTCATAATCAATCTTCATTTCTCATATTAATGAAGGTGTGGTTGAATTCTTTTTTGCCATGCTTTGTTTCATTAAATCTTTTATTTAAATTCTTTATTTCATTGTATATAAAAATATTGTTGAAGGTAATGTTCAGAGCTTTCTTATATGCGTTTCTGTGAGAAAAATTTCCTTTAGGACTATGTACTAAGAAAAATTGTATGTGCTCCAGATAAAATGTTTGTTTTCTTGTCTTGAACAATTATCCAATTTTGCCTTCTCATTGGGCACAACCATTTCAACTGTGTCCTATTTTGTTTCTGATTTTGACTCTTTTGTAATTCCATTTTCCTTAGTCTTATTTTTAAATATACTGTGTCATTCTTCTTGTGAATTAACTTAAATCACTTAAGCAAACAAACAGCATACTAATGTTTTTTAAAAGACACATATGACAAAAGGTGAAAATGATTTTAAATTTCTTAAATCATTATTTTCTGTGGCTTTTATAATATACAAGAAAAAGCCTACTTATTTTATCCTATCATACTAAATTTCTGATGCAGTAAGAAAGATTCCCTGATAATTGCCTATTCCATTGAACTAAGAATTAGGGTCAAAACCACCACACAAGAAGACCTGATTATAAAGGACTATCATAAATATCAGAAGCAATTTTATATGAGAATGATGTCACATTTTCAACCCTTATATACTTTCAAAAACCAATTTAAATTGTCATAATTAGTACTTCATTCCATAACGTTTTTAACTAACATCATTTATAATATTTTTGCAATGAAAAGTATTATACAGAAATAAGAAGCCAAACTAAAACAGATCACATGGTGTTGATACAAATAGGAAAATTAAAACTTCCTATAATTTGCCAAAAAAGGAGAGGGGTTAATCAATATGACTGAGTGTTAAAGAAAAAAGTTTACATACTTTAAAGCTCTATTTCTAGTGTTATTTTCATAACTCAGTAACATAATGTGAAGAAATTATTTCTATTTTTAGTAGAAGTGTATATAGTGACAAAATGGTTATTACAAACTCCACTTCTCCAATGCTCTTGAATAATGTTTGTCCATTAATGCATAATTCTACTATTTAAATTTAAACCACTATCCATCCTTACAAAAAGCACCTTAGGTAACCAGGTAACCAGTGACTAAAACAGTCCAGTCTCAAGAAAAAGGCTAAGGTCTCAGTAAAATGTACAGGTTCAAAGCTAAAAACTTTCTCAGATTTAGTCAAATAGTTATTTTTTTGTTAGCTTTCCAAACATGGCCTGCTTACAGCACACACACACACACACACACACACACACACGTGTTCATATACATACACATTCACAAACCCTTGTCTTCTTTCACAGACAAACTAAGATAATTTGCTATATCCACCAAGCCAAGTGACATGTTGCCTCAAAATCTAACAAGAACAATAAAATTATAGAGATCTCTATTCAAGGCAGGCAAATTTTCAGAGAGATAAAGGAGACTCATAGGTTTCTTCTCTGTCTCTAATGAAGATGAAAATCGTTTTAAACACCAAATACACTTGTCTAATTATATCAGGAAATACTGCTCTGTATTTGCTAATGAAATGTGATGCTACTGCATTCACTGAGAGCCAAAACAAAGTGAAGATATAACATTTTAATTACCAAAAGGCAACTGGTAAAATGGTTTTATGCTTTGAACTATAATAAAAATTAATAAAATTATGTAAATACAAACAGAGTTACTGAAAACTTGGCACTCTAATTTTAGAAAATCCACATAACATAATGACTTAAGAAACTTCAAACCATTTTTAACTTCATTCCCTTCACAGAGAAAAGACTAATGAGAAAATTTTGTGTAAAAGTCTAATATTTGTTTTAATATATTTACTTCATTGTTCTAAGTATGAAAGCCACCCCACATTGTTTTGGCATTAAAGGTAAAATCTTAAATAAATGAACATGTAAGCACAAATTTTTCATCCACAAGCATTTTGTAATCTCTCAGCTAAGTCACCACTGATGCATTCATAAATGTCTTAATGGCCTTACTATATAGGGTCCTGTTATTATGCAGGAGGCAGAAAGCACAGAGAACCCCCTGCTTGTATGCATTCCAAGTTGGAAGAAAAGAGATGCACCGCACATCACTATGTACACAGAGAACATGCCTTGACCTCCATGATCAGATCCGTGCTATAACCAGGCACCTTGTAATGCTTATTATCATAGCCAGTATTCAGTGATTCCCCACAGTGGGCCTTGTTCTGTACTAATTTTTCATCCTGAAAATTCTTCATAGCATTCATGTTGACTCAAGAAATGTATTGTCTTTAAAATTAACCTCAGCAATATATATTTTATTAACTTTTTTCTAATTTAAACATGAAACTCATTCTTAAATTCATATAGCCTGCCTTACATTTTAATTCTTTACAGTGAATCTTTTCACTAGCTATGACAGAGATCAGTGGCATGATAAGCTTTTTAACTTTCATCACATAGCAATATGTTGGTCAAGGAGTAAATATGGCTGTAAACCAAATAAGAAATCTTAAAACTCTTCAAATGCTCTGTCTGAACTGTCTGAATAAATACCACATTCTATACTAACATTCTTCTATGATAAATGTGCTTATTTGCAATACACTTACTCAAGGAATTATAAAGATAATTTATAAGAGATAATTTAAAAGTTCCCTACTTGCTTTAGTATGCAGAAAAAAAATACTATTTCAAGTCTGAAAATATATAATGGAGAGTATATCTTCCATTTGGTTCTGATTACTTTTTGTAATCTATTGGGAGTTAATATAAGAGCACATATCTTCTGTACTGCTATTGTGGAAGTCTTCCCTAAGGTAGGTATAAGAATTATACTAGCTGCCGAGGATGTGAATTTGCTGTGGTAAAATTGCTACAAATACACAATCAAAATTATGTATGTAATTTTGGCAATAAAAATTGGAAAGATTTCTATTTTCAGTCACTTTCAGGATGTGGTTATATCAACAATGAAGGACTTAAACCATAAGAACATATCATTTATTTTGCTTTTCATGGGGATCTTTAAAAAAATTCTTCAAATATCTAATACACTGTAACAAAATTGGAGACATATTTAAAACACCCAGATTAAATATCTAAATGATAAATATTGCCTCATACTTCACATCTGTTCTTTCTAGTGTTTTCTAGTAATGCAGCATAGTGCAGCATTTCAGCAAACCAATTCAAATGTGAGAATCACTGCAGAGGAAAAGCTCTTGTCAGTTTTTGTGATTGTCTAATGGTATATGGTCCAATCATAAAGGGCAGCTGACAGGCTGGTATAAGAAATGAATTTTCTTCTTCCTCCTGACACATCAGGGTAAGGCCCCCTGCTGTACTGCAGAAAATCTTTTATGCAAAAAGAATACACTATCTTTCTGCACATGATTACTATTCAGAAGATTCTGATTAGGTTTTTTAGTGCATTTTTTAAAATATTGATACAAAATTGCACAAAGAGCAAACTAGACCCAGATTTATACATTATCTTACCACTTAGTCATTTTGTGACCTCAGGCGAATTGTCTTTTTTCCCTACACCTTCATTTCCCCATCTTTGAAATGGGGGTGATAATTACAAAACATAATCCCTGTCTAGAACAAAATGAGAATTGATGGACATCTGTTTATTAAGAATTTTTAGCTTACATAGAAAAATGACACGATCCAGGTAGTATTCAGGAAACAATGTTACCTTCTCAAGCACTTAAAGAAATAATACACTAAAAGCTCTAGTCAAAAGTAAAACAAATATGTTGCATACAATGTAATATTTCAGATGTTAAATATTTTAGAAACGTTAACCAAAAATGTAAGCATTTTCACTTGCTTGGTACAAAGAGATTAAACAGCAAGATTCTTGGGTAAATCCATGGAAGAACACTACGCCCTTAAATGAAAACTAACATTCCCTGTGATAAATGTATTTATTTTGTCATTCAATCCTCAAAACTTCTATATGAAAGAAACACTATTAATTCCACTTCATAAATGAGAAAACTGATGCCTAGAGACTTTTTTTAATTGTCCCCTAATTAAAATGTTCAGGAGCAGGAGGATATTTTGAACATTTTAAGAACACAGGTGGCCAAGCCAGAGTCAGACACAGCTTGCATTCTTAACTTCAGTGCTATGCAAAGGAACATTTATTCCTATAATGATTTTTATGGAAAGATTGGAGGGTAAAATAACAAAGAGATTTTTTGAACTGAAAAAGAGATAGAAGATTGGTGTTCAGCTGGGACTGCCAATCTCTGTCCTCTCCATAAAGCACAATAGGAGAGTGACTGCAATAGAAGAGAGACACTTAGGTGAGTTGAGGGGTAGATGGGGAGGGCTTTCCATGCAGGCAGTGGGGGCATGTGGGCCTCAGCTACATTGGTGCGAGAATCAAGGAATTGTGAGGAAAGGGATTGGGCAGGTGGGCGTCCCCTGGGAGAGCCAAGTATGATTACGCCAATAATAGAAGGAAGACAGAGGTTGGGAGGCAGGCCAGAGGCATGCTAGTCACCTGGGAAAGGGACCTCTGAAGAGAAGAGGTACTAATGAATGTGATTTATGTGAGTTCATGTTCATAAGGCTGTATAAATGCAAGTTGTTATTGCTTGAAGAGTCTTACATTTGCCAGACAGAAAGTGTTGCATAAGAGAAACATAGGAATAAGATATTCTGTGCAAATTAACTGAGGCTGCTATTTTGTGACTAAGAACATCCTACCTCTGGCTGAGAATCCCATTACCTAGACTGAGATGGTCAGAGAATGGATTAGTGGTACTTTCAGAGATGGGAAGAGAAATCTTCAAAGCACACCCTGACAGAAACAAAGGAATTGCTGAAGTTTTTGAGAAGCAAGTAGGAGCCGCCTCCTCTAGGAAAATTGGACATCAAGCAGAAATTCTCAGAGGGAAACTCTGACTTGAGGGGAGCCCGAGAAGAGTGAGGCAGTTGGAGGGTACACTCAAGAAGGATTCACAGCAGAGGCTTTCAGGTGAACCTGAGGACCCTGAGGTTGAATAAAGCATCGAGCTGCATGCTTACACAGCAGCATGTCTTGAATCAAGATTCATGGGCATATTTTGAGAAATCTATCAGTTGTGTTTGAAGAAACACCTGTCATTTACTAAAATCTTTTCTGATTATCTAATTCTTTAGAAAAGAATACATGTGTGCAGGGGCCTTTTTATGAAAAGAAGTATAAACACTAAGAATAAAAATTCTATACAAAAGTGAATATTTTTAATGGAAATAGATGACAACCAGGTCCATAGACATTTTGTAGAGTAAGCATGGCATTTGGTCAAGTTGGGAAAGAAAGGGCAGAGCAGCAATGAATGTCTGACCTGATCCACTGCACTGTGCTGAGAGTCAACATGAGAAATAGCTGCATGGTTGAAAGCCTTTGACACTTGCAGTGAATAACAATTGAGAGAACTTTGCTTTTCAATGTAGGACAACTCCCACAATTCTGGAAACACTCCAGCACTAGTTATGAACCAAAGGTATTTTAAATTTTTAATTATAATTATTAGGACATTAATTATACAAGGCAATGGGTTTTTGTTTTTGTTTTTGTTTTTTTGATACCTGGGATCGAACTCAGGTCCTTGCACTTGTGCAGCAGGCAGCAAAACCACTGAGCTAAATCCCCAGCGCATCAATGGGTTTTATTGTGGCATTTATATATGCATTAAATGTATTTTGATATCCACCCCGCTTCCTGCCCTCTCCTAACCCCCTCTCCCCCTGAGTCGCTCCCTTTCCTTAATAAATTCCCAAAACCCAAAGATTCTTCTAATGAGCACTGTGTCCTTGAAAAAAACTCAAAGAACCTAGCCACCAAAATTGTATGCATGACAAATAATGTGCCTAGAAAGACGATGATGATACTCCTATTCAAATTTGCTACTTTCTTGATGAGTGTGTTTTTATAGTGATAGCTGTCAAAATCAGTGATCAGAAGTCAATGGGTAATCTTCAAATCAGTGTTCACAACATACTAATACTGGTAGATTGTTAGCCTCTTATGAACAGTACTTTCTCATAAACAAATACATAATTGACTTATTATACCTGATGGTATACATTCTGTTAACTTCAAATCAGGCAAAGATTATGAGAAAACTCTAGAATGAGTCTATAAAATACTAATATATAAGGCTCTTAAATCTGATTTGACTCTTAAAAAGTAAATCAAACAAGTACAAAAACAATGATGTAAGTATATTTGATTATTCTACTGTGTTGAAAATTGTTAGGATTCTGCCTCATTTCCAAGTAACTGCACTAAAGCTAGTATGATATCCCTTAAAACTCATTATTGAGTTAGTTCCATGACTAGTCTGTTGTTTGAGATGATTTCCAAAATATCTAAGAGAAAAAATGTTTAACAGTTTTAAGAAATGTCTTAAAAGGAATTACAGGGTATGGGGATTGCCATGGTTATAAAATGTAAGTTAAACCTCAAATTAATGAAATTATATAGCATAAGAGAAATTAGGGACAAATCCAAGTTTGGTTCAGTTTGGTTTTTTATGGGTTGTTTTGTTTTGGTTTTGCTTTTGGTTTGGTTTTTTGAGACAGGGTCTCACTGTGTAGTTCAGCTTGGCCTCGAACTTGAAGCAAAACTCCTGCCTCAGCCTCCTGAGTGCTGAGATTATAGGTGTACACTAAACACTTGGCCAAATCCAAGCTTTATGGAGCCTTAAACTTGTAAAAGTTGAGGTCTTTTTTTTTTGTACCAGATATTGAATTCAGGACCTTGCACTTGTGAGGCAGGCAGCAGAACCACTGAGCTAAATCCCCGGCCCTAGTTGAGGTCCTCTTTAAGAAAAACAAATTAAATTTTTTTCCAGTACTGGGAATCAAACTCAGGACCTGTGCTTGCCAACCAGGTTCAGTATCACTGAGCTAAAATCCCTGGCCCAACAAATTACTTATTAATATAACATCCATATGTGAATATTTTCAAATGAAGCTAGAGGAACCCAGGAAAACAAAAGTTCTTAAAGAATCAGTATCATTAGCTTCACAGCAAATCTACCTCCTAGAAGAAGCTAGAAATTATGATGTTCCTTCATCTTCTGAGTCACACAATGCAAAATCCCAAGATCTTTTCAGTAAAATATGTTAAATATTATCTTCTTTCATAATTATGGCAGCAAAAAGGATTCCTATAAGCTTCCCGAATCAGGAATACAATGATCAGACTAGAGTTAAAGGTAAGTCATGGATAATTCTATAGTTTAAAAAATGTAATGAGTATCATTTAGAAGAAAGTAACATGGCACTGACTTATAAAGTTAAGCCTTCAGTTGCTCTGCTTCTAGATGTGTGTGTGTGTCTGTGTGTGTGTGTGTGCATGTGTGTGTGATGTAGTACCAGCTCCTAGGTAAATATATGTGGATGTATATTAGAACAATATTGGACAAGTCCAGCAAAAGACATGTACCCAAATATTCATGTACCATATATTGTGTGTAACAGCAAACAATACTAATAACAGCCCAAATATCCACTACCAGCATAGATAAATTGTGATTTCTCAATAAATACAGTATTAAACACCACTGGAGATAACACTATAGGTCAATCTTAGAAATCACAGGGGAATTCTGGGAAAATGGCAGAGTGATAAGCACAACTCAGCCTCTCCAAAATTCAAAATCCAGACACTATAAAATAACAACTTGGAGGAGAAAAGAAAGAAGGAAGTGGATCCCTGGGATCCAGGAAGGATTTTATGGGAAAATTGGAACCTGCAGAGAAATTGAGGACGCAGAACAGATCATAGCAAAAGGAAGGGGCAATGTACACTTTCTTTATGGTCAGTAAAATATTAAACAAAATAGACGAACCCTTAGCCAATCTTACCAAAATAAAGAAATAAAATACCCAAAACCATGCAATTAGAAATCTCAACAGGTTCTTCAGATATCCAGATTATCAATAGCTATTTTGAGAACAAATATTCTAATAAAGTGAAAAATTCAGAAAAAAAGTGATAAATTCCTAGATACATATAAACTACCAAACCTGATCCAAAAAGATATAAAAATCCTTAATGATCCAGTATCAGTCAGTGAAGTAGAAGAAGTAATTTTAAAACTATCAACAAAGAAAAGCCCAAATCCCAACAGATTCACTGACAGATTCTATAAGAACTTTTTATCAGATCTAACACCAATACTCCCCAAACTCCTTAAAGAAATAAAAACAGTGTGGACCACAGCAATGCAGCTGCAGGCAGGTCCAGCTAGGGCCATGCCCCAACCCTGGCCACCTGGGCCCACAAACCCAGCCAATAACCCACCTGGAAAAGTGCTGCACAGGCATACAAGCAACAGCCAGAGGCTCGCCCTGATACCATAGGTAAGTACACACAAATCCTAGCCAGGAGCCCACTCAGGCACCAGAAACTGGGGGGCACAGCCTCCAGCCAAAGGGCTTCCCAGACAACAGCTATGTAGGAGGGCAGGCCCTAGCAAGAGTGAAGCATAAATAAAATCCCAAGTGTACACAGGCCAAAACCAAAACCCCACCCAGAAAACAGGGCAATGCAGGGATCCAGAAGAACACCACTCTGAACCCAGGAATTGGTGCAATGGTGAGCAGCAGAGAAAAGGCCACTCAGTAGCTTGCTGAAAATTGAAGACCACTGGGTGAGTAAAAAGTCACCTCAACGAAGGCACAGCAGGGTGCATCTACTGAAATGAGAAGACACATAAACAAGTCTCAAAACCAGAATTCCAGATTACCTAAGGCAACTCCAAAGGGCAACTAAATGCTACAATCTGATACTCAATAACCTGGACTCACTGAACTGGCAACAAAAGAGGATCTGGAAAAAATGAAATCAGAAATAATTTCTCAGATAACAACAGAGACTGTGTCCATAGTGCAAGACATGATTAATAAATCTGGAGTGGACACAGATAAAAAAAAATAGAGGGTCTGAGGAACATGATGGAATCCCAACATAGGAACAAATGGAATCCATAATGCAGATGCAAACAGATTTCCAGGAGATTAAAAATTCCATTGACAGTTTATGCAGCAGAATGAGCCATTATGAGGACAGAATTTCAGATATAGAAGACAGAATCGCAATTCCTAGTAAAAAAAAAAAATTTCATAAAAATAGTAAGGGACCACAAGAAATCAATCCAGCAACCACTACATGATTCAAAGAAGAATAACATAAGACTGATCAGAGTCAATGAAGAAACAGGGGAGAATGCAAATGACATAAAAAAAAAAAACCTCTTCACAGAAGTAATGGCAGAAAACTTCCCAGGTAGGAGAAAAGAAGTTGACATACAGATGAGTGAGGCATACAGGACTCCAACTAGCCAGGATCAAATAAATTACATGGAGGCATATAATAGTTAAGATTCCAAAAACTCAAGAGAAAAACAAAATCCTACAAGCAGTTAGAGAAAATAAACAAATCACCTAGAAAGGAAAGCCCATCAGAATCACAGCAGACTTCTCAACACAAACCATCAAGGTAAGAAGAGCCTGAAATAAAGTATTTCAAGCCCTAAAGGTAAACAACCCAGATTGATGTACCCTGAAAAAGAATCTTTCAAAATTGATAGAGAAATACAATACTTTCATGAAAAGAGCACCTTAGCAACTTCATGAATACCAAATCAGCACTCCAAAAACTTTTAAACCATATCCTAGGAAAAGACAATGAGGATCACAACCCCAGAAAGCCCAGCAGAATGAAACCATCAGGCACAACAAGAGACAAGAAATTAAATGCAAAGGAGGGGAATACAACAAAAAGAAAAAGTCATGATAAGGATAAGTCAATACATATCAGTTATAACCATCAATGTTAATGGTCTCAATTCACCAAT
>NW_004624810.1:6251523-6320272 GCF_000247695.1 Heterocephalus glaber | reverse complement strand
ATCCCTGGCCCTGTTTTCAGATTTTTTTTTTTTTTTGGTACAGGGGATTGAACTTGGGTCCTTGCGCTTGCGCAGCAGGCAGCGAAACCACTGAGCTAAATCCCCGGCCCTATATTGGCATCTTTTGATTATTTAAAATGGTCTTTAACATCTATTGTAGCAAACATTCTTCACATCATCACCAAAGCACTTCTAACTCAAAAAGCAGATATCAATAGGCCTCAGTTTAAACCTTTCCAGGGTCCTCCACTGCTGGGGAACAGATCCCCACTGGGAACTTACACTTGCAGTCCTCTGTGATACCGTCCTCTCTGCCTCTCTACTCCCTTTCTGAAGTCCAGCTCGACCCAGACAGTGGTTTTTGCAGCTGAGGTGTTCTCTTACTAGAATCTAATGAATTATGTATCTATTTCTGTTTTGCAAAAAACAAAGTACACACCTGGGTACACACGTGTATGTTTGTGGGTGCACACTCCAGTCACACAAGCCTCTTGTTGGCTCTCAGGACTGGCTCAGTGGTTCCCTAGGCACTTAAAATGCTTTGCTCCACCCCTCAGGTATTAGACCTCCCAGATGAACTAGACTAAGTTAAGATACCTTTCCTTGTTTATTCTCCACCAATGCACCTCACTTATTGACTACAACATTATGTGATCATTTTACATTTTATGCATATGTGACTGTTATCTGTCTTAGCTACATGAATGTAGGTTCCATGGGGAAGAAACTTGCCCGCCTTCTTCAGTGTTGCACTTCACACAGCATCTTACAGGGACATACTTAGTAAGTTTTTGACAAATATTGACTGACAGTATGAATCCTTGATGATGTCCCTTCTCTTCTCTTTATAAACCCTAAACACAAGCCATTCTGAATTTTTTGGAAAAAGTCCCAACTACCTCACTTTTGTTTCAATTCCTGGCTAGCTCTGCCTTATGCCTAATAAACACCTGACTTGATGTTTATTGCTTTTGTTTGGTCATCTTTAAAGCTCAGTGCCAGTATCACTCCCATTGTGATGTAAGAATTGCCAGCTCCCCACAAGGTTGTAACTGAGTGTCTCCTCCAGCTGTCCTCACTGCAGCTGTATTTCAATCAGCTGATCTACCTATCAATACCTTATTTCAATTTCAAATTTTGTTCAAAAGTTATACCAGTTACTTAAATTTTCCCTACCCTTCTAAACTCCTGTCAGTAATGATGGGGCTGGGGACTCAGCCAACTGTATTTCCCAGATTCTGTTGCCACTCTATCGATGAGAATTCTATCACAAAGGGGACTAGGGGCTGGGGATTTAGCTCAGTGGTTTCGCCGCCTGCTGAGCAAGCGCAAGGTCCCGAGTTCGATTCCCCATGCCAAAAAAAAAAGGCCAGGGGGACTAGGAGGGGACCAGAAGGCAGGATGAGTGAGATGCCACTTGATCTTTTCTAATTGTTTTCTGTTTCTTCACGGAGCAGGAATGGGTCCCAGCATCAAATTTTCCCAAGCTCTTTTTTGAGCTTTTTTTTTTTTTCAGTTTCTGGATTCTGGTTACCTTAACCTCTCCCTTTTGTTCCCCACCTTAGGTCTTTCTCTTTAGAATACCTCTGTTTCCCTTCTGTGTCTTTTCAGCCTTCTAACACCCATGCAGCCTATTCCCTATATTAACCTCACCAAGAAAAAAAGTGTAATATCCTGTTCTTGACTGAATCTTGACATATAGATATATTTATTTGCTTCTAATAATCATCAGAATGCTCCCTAAGGAAAAAGTAAATTTCTGACTCATTTCTGTGTCTTCAAATTAGGGATAGAATCTGGCCCAAAGAAATGTAAGTGTTGAATGAACACAGTAATGATTGGTCCAGGGAGTAGTCTGAGGAGTTCAACCAAAGCAATGGCAATGAACATGAGAGGAAAATCATGAACATAAAGTCAATGAGAAACCAATTTTCATTTAAGATCCACAACAATGGCATGGTAGATTGGACATACTCTGATCTCCATCCAGAGAAATGCTACTATTTCCAAATAATAAGGCAGTAAAAATTATCTGAGTCTCAAAATGTTCATTCTCCAAAATTCACTAACTCATTGTTATACAACCAAATTTCACTAAAAATAGAAAGAATCTAACTAGTGTCCTAGAGTTGGTTAGGATAAAATTTGAACTTTAATAATGGAAAGAAAACAGTCTACAGGAAAGGAAACCAGTAGAAAATGGGTAGTTTTGCTTTGACTTTTACCCTAGTAAGAGGAAAAGGCATGCAAAAAATACAAGATGTTAAAAGGCTCAATTCATTTATATAATTCATTAAGCTACTGATCCAGAGTTCATCAACCGAAGATAGTTGGGAAATCTTGGTAGGTATTCCTCCTCTTTTAATTACTCTGGTCAAAGAGCTCTCCAGAAAATCCTATCCACAAGCTCTACAGCTACTGCTCTGTTTTCTGAGCCACAGATATAATCTGTCTTCTATTTGTGGGTTAGCTGGTAGTGATTATACACATCACATGCCCCTATACCTATTACCCCAATTCCTATTCTTGTTCATTCTATGTCAAGTAAAAGATAAGACTGACTTTTCCAGATATTGCCATGAAGCCTAAGAAAACCACAGAAAATGAAGACAATAACTTTAAGTTTGTAAAATATCTAGTTTATTTCTCATCATATAACAGATGATGAATAAAAGACAGTTGGTATGGTTGTTCTTGCTGCTGTGTTTAGTCATTGTTTTAGGGTTCATACTATAACTTATCACATTCTAGCCTCAAATGACATTATATCATTCCATGTATAGTTTGAAACCTTACAGTAGTATGCTTTTACTTCTCTCTTCCCTAATCATGTTTCTATTTTACTCATACATCTTACTTCTGCTGATATCATAAACCCTATTTTTTGCTTTAAATGGTTAATTATCTCCTACAGATATGTAAATATATTTATCCACATACTTATTTGTGTCCTTCATTCTTTTCTACAGATCCAGATTTCTAATTACTATTATTTTCCTTCTACATGAAGGGTTTCCATAAACATTTCTTACAGTACACTTCTGCTAGTGATGAGTTCTAAGATTTATGCAACTGAGAAGTTCTTATTTCACTATAATTTTTATTAATATTTTACTGAGTATAGAATTCAGATAGACTGCCATAATCTACTTGGGTTCCTCCCTAGCCCATACTGAAGCCTCAAAATCTCCCAAGGAAAAAGCTGAGGCAATTGTGAGACTCAGTTCTTAGTTTCTCACCTCAGAAATCACTGCTCTTTATTGTCTAATGTCAAACTCTTGAAAATTATTCCCTCATTTTTTTTGTAGCTTTATAGTTGTTTAGAGTGGGAAGTTAAACTTGGTCCTCCTAAATCCTGATTTCTTTTAAGACACAGGAAAAATATGTGAGTCAAATGCCATCCAAAATGACCATTCAGTTATTTTTTAATTAATGGATTATTAATAAATGTCCTAGGGAAAAGAAGAGAAATAAAAATTAGGAATTATGCTGATTCTTCAACTAAGGAAAACCTTAAGAAACCACTTATTCCCTATTTGGCTAATTGACTACAGTGACTCCCAGTGGGTTATTTCCATATCTATTGAAAACCAAGTGGAAGATAAAGTCAAAGAAGAGGAGGAGAAAAAGAAGTAGAGATATATCTTAAATATATAATTAATATAATTTTATACATATAACTAAGAGGCCAAAATTACATTCCAGCCATATAATTACATATGTGTGCATGTCTCCTTAGCAAAACTAATATAGAACTATAAAATTCTATAATTTTAGTACACTGGATAAATTTGCTTCTTTCAAATATAAGACCTAATTGAATTATCCAATTTGTAAAATTTATTAAACATGACATATAATCCTTCCATATAATTTAGGGTGATGGAATTTAGGGAAAATGTTGATGCAAAAGTGACAGTGATCTTCAAATGCTGACCAATATGTTGGGATCTGTTTGATATAATGATTTCAAGTTTGACTGACTATCAGTACTCATTTTCCTATGAAATAAATATTTTTCTTTAACTATGGAGTTACAATGTATTCCAAATCTTACTAATTTATTCCCAGCAAAACAAAAAGTATCTACAGTCAGATTAAAAACCAGTAAAAATAGATAATATATATGTTGATTTAGTGAGAAAATATCATAACAGTCATGTTTCTTGATGAATAATAAAACAATACTTTATTTACTGGTTGAAAAGAAAAAAACAGCCATTAAATGCTTTTTAATATGGCTACATTTTTGCAAGAAACATGAGCTTTAATAACAAACCATTAAGAGATTAAGTGAAACATATGATTCTGAATTAGAAATGCAAAACTAAAAACTAAGTTTATAAAATAAACTTGGCTGTAAATAATGTCTTTTTTTTCAGCAGAGACTCACCCTATATCTCTGTTGTACAGAAAGGACATCAACTTCATCTCACACAGTCTATAATCAGCTTTGAAATGCAAATTTTGAGAGATAACAAAGAGACCACATTGCTTGTAGAAAATATCTGATCAGAGGTATGAAGTTTTCAATAAAGGTGGGAGTTTTAATCTATGAAATTTCTTCATGAATACCTCTTCAATTAATATATACATACACATGTATATTAAATTCAAGAATAGTAGAATTTCTATGGAAGCTGGAGAACATGACCCAACAGTAAAATTCTTATTAGTAAATTTCAGTTTATTTCCTTAAGATACTCTCCATGCAGAAAAATGTGGAAAGAGGCATGAAGGGTGTTCATTGATATAAAATTAAGCTAAAAGATAGTTTGGCCTCAATTATCTTGATATTTTGAGCAAATGCCAGATGGTTTCCTCATTTTTCACTTCCTCTGCAAGAAACAAACAGTCTATGTCTTTGAGAAAAACTTTGCTTCCATTATATCCCTGACAAATTTCAAAAGTATAAAATGACTTAGAGATGAATCATGCATCATGTCTAAGAGACCAGAGATTGAATAGTTTCCCCTTAAAGATGAACTTCTTGGTGATTTCAAAAAAAAAGTTTGGCACTTTGAATCTAATAAAACACTGTGTGGCCCTTCCCAGATGGAAATTTAGTGTATGCAACTTCTCTAACCCAATGACACTTCTTTGGGTTTCTGGGCGTAGCCCTAAGATTCTGCCCTTCCTTTCTACCTTTGATATGTCCAGGCTCTCATGGGCAGGCTGGCACCAAGTCATTTTTGCTGTACTTCCTCAACCCATTCTTGTAGCAGTTTCTGTTTCAGTAGCAGAATCAGAATAAGAATAAAGAGCATTCACAGTATATGCTTTGGCTGTTGAGGGGTTGTGTTTTATTTTGTTTATGTCACTAACATATTCTGAAGCTCGAAAAATTTAATCCATGTCTACTTTTTTAGTTCTTACAATACAAAACATTTCATTTGACTAGATTTTAATTGTGTTGTTTGCTTATTTGACTGAGGCACTTACATCTCAAATGAGTCTAGTCCACTTACTTTTAGGAAAAAACTAAATTTTTTTAAATGAAAATTACAGTTCCAAGCTGGTATGCTCCAACCTTTAAGAGATCAATAACAAATAACTCTGTACATGAGACCAATGTGTTCTGTCATCTAGAGATGTGTTCTGCTCCCTGGGAAGGCCCATCAGTATGTCAGGCTGATAAATGAGCACTGCAGTGAGCTAACATTCACACAGCTATGTACTTCTGCTAACACCTCTCTGAAAAATCTTAAAACTAAAATCACCTCTGTCATGCTTCTGGGGTAGTTGCAACCAAATTCTGTTTTAAATTCCTTTTGAGAAAAACTTTGACTTTGCCTGCAGTTCTGTCTGCAATCCAGGTGCCTCCAATCAGGCTTACTACAAAAAAGTAGGCTTCTTAACCATACTAACACATGTGCAGATGCCACCACCTGTTCCGAAGGAGATGGGCTCTGTCCTTATCACATAGTGGAGCATAGCAGATGTATTCTAAGCTTGATGGGATCTCTTTAATATGCTGGCCATTATGTTCCCATCAAAATCTCAACAACTCAATGTAAATTTAAGAATGCTCGTCTGCTTGCCTTTTTGAAGGTACAGGTTTAAGACTTACTCATATTAAACATCAAAAACTTTAATGTTTAAGCAACCTCTATTAATGATTGGTCCTTTAAAAAGGACATTGAAAGAATGATCCATACTGATCACATTTTTTAAGTGTGATGAAATAGATATTAGTGATGTTTGTCCCGTTCTGTAACTCACATTGCAAATGCAATAGTTACCAGGGTTACTTATAGGAATACTGCCTCTACTAAAGTGCTGTTTTATTTCCTTTTCTACATAGTGAGTTAAGTAATTTAACCATTTCTCCTTATCCACAGCTTCCAGAAAGCTTACACACTGGCTGGGCCTATAATCATAACCACTGTATTTCAGTGCTGTTACCCTTCTTCTTCTTCCTCCTCCTCTTCCTCTTCCTCTTCCTCCTCTTCTTCTTCTTCTTCTCATCCTCCTCCTCCTCCTTCTTCTCCTTCTCCTTCTCCTCCTTCTCCTTCTCCTCCTCCTCCTCCTCCTCCTTCTTCTTCAGCTTCTTTTTCTTCTTTGTAAGAATTCATATTTTATTGTGTGTCCTCTGTAACCTGACTTGATTTTCTTCTAATAAAACTGAAAATACACCCCTATCCACACCCCAAGTCCCCTCATCAACAATTTGCATACACTCGTGTCCAGTGTCTGCTCACATTTATGGTATATGTTGCTTTTTCTGTTATCACCACACACGCTTTTCTATCAATGTCTGTACACAAAAATATGCCATAATATTCTCTATATGAAATAAAATCTTCACTTGATCCCATATGCCCTATGGCTATGTCTATTTCTCTGCTTCTCTTTAACAGCAAAACTCCTTAAAAGAATATTAGTGTAAATTCAGTCTCCAGTTCTCCTCCTCTCATCCTCTCTTCAGACCATTCTCTCATCTCATTCATCCTCGAAATAGCGTGGAGCCAGCTCGAGCCAGTTACCCTGATGCAAATGTTGCTTAATCCAACCCGTCTTCAGTCTTCAGTTTGCCATAAGAATAAATGGGGAGAGTGAAGCAATAACTTCCGATGTGAATTTTAAGGAGGTGCAAAAAGCTCTGTAATTAAAGCAAATGTTTTTATGTAATATTTTAAATGATAATACATGCAAATAAACTTTTATTGTAAACAATATGTGAAATTTTAAAATAAAAACAAAACATGTTCAAACTAAGCCTAGTTTAAAGGGAGACATGTGAGGTCACAATCAGATTTTGTCTTTATTTAAATCATATTTTGTTTATCTGAGATTTTTTTAGTTGATTTAAATATTATGGTAAGATATTAATTACCTTAGGTTCTTGGTGCCCCCTTTAAATTTTGCAACCAAGGCAAGCAAATCACTTTTCTCCTCACAATAGTCTGCCCTAAAAGCACTTCTTTTTTCTAGACTCATTCTGAATTTGCTTCCAGGTTACCACATCTCCTTTCTCTTCCTTCCAATCTTCCTTGTTACTTCTTCTCTGGTTCCTCATTTCCTGCAGCCTCTAACTGTTCAGAACTCAGCTCTATGACGCTTTTTCTTCTATACTCATCCCCTATGTGATCTCCCAGGGCCCAGGACTTTAAAGTATCAGGTATGCCCTGATAACTCCTAAGATTTTTATCTCCAGCCCAAACCACTCCCCTGAATGCCCTTCTAGGAATATCCATTTCAAATTTAATGTAACCAAACTCTACTCTTGATTTTATCACTTACACTCTCTCCCCTTCCAATTTTCTGCTTTTCAATAAAGAATTATTCCATCTTTCCAATTACTCAAGCCAAAAATTTGGAGTTATTCTCATCTCCCCTTTAACTCTCTCACTCAGCCATTCTTATTGGCTCTATTTTCAAAATATATACAGAATCCAGCTGCTTTTCATCACCATTCTAATTCAAGTCATCATCACTTCTTGCTCAGACTTTTATAGTGTTCTGTACCTGATTTATTTGCTTCTTTCCTTTTTCTTCTTTTGTTTCCCTATGTTTTGTTTTGTAAAAGAAGTAGAGGGCTGGGGATTTAGCTCAGTGGTGCCACAGCCTGTCTTGAAAGTGCAAGGTCCCAACTTCGATCCCCAGTACCAAAAAGTAAATAAATAAATAATTAAAAAAATAAAAGAAGTAGAGAGTAATCATTTTTAAATGAAAATCTTGTTATACCCTATGCTTCAATGGCTCCCCATTTCAGGATAAAATCCTAAGTCCTTAAAATAGCAAGCAACCCTGGTTCTCCAACTTCAGCTGCAATAGAATCAGAATCACCTGCATGTTTGTTGAAACATAGATTGCTGCCTTACCCCTATCCTACCCCAGGCTTAGGAAGCCCAAATTGCAATAATTTGCATTTCTAACAAGTATGGGGGTGATGCTGATGCAGGGCTGGTCTAGAGAGTCACACATTGAGAACCATCGACCTACAATACCCTGCAGGATCTGGCCCTTGTTGCTTCTTCTGAATTCATCTACTCTTATTTCCCTTCTTCACTCTGGTCCAGCCACAAGGCCTTCTTGGCCTTTAAGCAAGCTTCTACTTTAATTTTAATTCTTCCATTCCCTATGTCTTGAACATTCTTCCCCTAGATATCTTTGTGTCAACTCCCTCCCCCAGATCTCTAATAAAATATCCTTTTAATAAAGTCTTCTCTGAACGTACCATGTAAAATATCAAACGTACTTTACCCCACTCTGCATTTCTTAATTTTTCTGCATGGAATTTATCATCATCTAGTTCTTTGTATACTTACTTGGTTATTTGTTTGTGGTTTGTCTTTCCCCACTAAAATGTGAGTTCCATGTGAACACAGTTTTTCTATGGTTAATTCAATGTTAATTCCAGAGCTTACAATGATGCCTAAACCATAGGTTTGGATGGATGCAGAAAAATTAGAAAGTCATTGTAGACCACTTCCATGTCTGGTTTTAGGCTGTATGGATAAAGGGAATCACAATCCACTTAAACACTGCATCCTCCTTTTGTAAGCTTTATTTGTTTCCAGGAAGAAAAAATAAATAAATGGACATTAACACAATGACTAGTACAGAACGTATTGTGGGTTAGATCTAAAATGTCCCCCAAGGGCCAGGGATTTAGCTCAGTGGTTCCAGTGCCTGCCTTGCAAGCACAAGGTCCCTTGTTCAATCCCCTGTACCAAAAAAAAAAAAAAAAGAATAAAATGTCCCCCAAGAGTCTCACATTCAGAGGTGGAACCTAGGCAGAAGTAGCAGGTCACTGAGGGCATGACTTGGAAGGGTGTACAGTATTCTCATCCCTGGCCCATCCCTTCTCTCTCTCCTTTGTGGCCTCCATATGGTAAACAGCTTTCCTCTGCTGTGCTGTTTTGCCATTCTGTTTCTGCCTTGGAGCCAACCATGGACTGAGTCTGCTAAAACTGTGAGCCAAAATAAACTTCTCCTACTTTAAATTGTGAGTGTTGAATATTTTGTCCCAGCGATGGGAAAGTGACAAATACTGGAAGCTTCCAAAGCCCCTTTCTGTTTTACCCACATTCCTGACCTCATCTGCATAGAGGCCCACTTAGAGTGACTAAAAATAAAGCCCTTCTACTCTGTTGCCACCTGCTTCCTATAGCTGTAAGTTCCATCTGTTCCTATAGAGAATCATCTGAGTTTGATTTCCTTGAATTATTTTTTCTCTCACTCTTCTCTGTCACTTTCTTTATTCTTCGCAGAGTCACTTGTTTTTCAGGTCCATTGCCTTAACAACTTGGCCACAACTATAAACCTAGAGTAACTTGTTTTTATCCAACCAGCAGTGGCTTCCACGTAATTTAAGTGTCCATCTTTCTGGTATGACTCAGGTAAATCCTGGTTAAGAATCTAATTGGGATAATCCTGTTTCCTTTGCTAGCACCTGGTTTAGGCAGGTGTATGTCACTCAGTTTCAATATATGGATATGATCAACTAGGGACTTAGGAAAAGTTAACCTCTTAATAAAGAGGCATATGGGATAAAAACTGTCCGACTACTGGACATTGTGCTTGCTATATGTTATGCCAGGGACTCCAACAGTCATCTTTGTAGACTTCATGGAAACTAGCCAGTGACAAAGTTAGTGATACCTAAGGAAAATGATGAAAAAAAAACTTGGGCTCTTGACGAATCTATAAGCCAATAAATTAACAACACTGGAGCTACATTTGCTCCAGATTTCTCCGCATGTGGGATGACAGAACTTTCTTGTTAAAACATTGATCTTGGAATGGGGAGTCATTATGTGCATGCTTTCTGATACAGAGAGCAATGTTCAATAGTAATATAACTATATAGTAATGTTTACAAAGACGGAAATACTAATTGTCTTTATTTGATCAACACCATATATATGTATATCATATTATCTCACTGTATAGTATAAATTTGTATAACTAAAATAAGAAAAATAAATACTACAGCATAGTTTCCATATAAGACAATCCATATCACATGTATAAACTTACATCTTGGGAAAGCCCTTCCCAACCTCCATAAATTGCTTCCTTGGAATCAAATCCCCAAGGAGGAGTATCTCATGCTGAGTTGCTCAAGCTAAATTTCATGCAGGTCCCAGCCTCTATGAAATACCAAGGAAAAAGGGTGGGGGGAGAAGGGGTGGGGACAGAGACAGAGAGACAGAGAGAGACAATGAAAGAAGGAAGGAAAGGAAGGAAGGAGGGAGGGAGGGAGGGAGGGAAGGAAGGAAGGAAGGAAGGAAGGAAGGAAGGAAGGAAGGAAGGAAGGAAGGATAGGCATTTGTTTCTCTGGTATATCCCAGAAACTGGTTTACATATATCAACCTGTGGATTGAAATAACTAAATTTTTTATTATTCATAATGTCCCAAAGCAGTAACCACTGCTTGTTATTATAAAATGAGATCTAGGAGAGAAAATTTGTCTTGAACTTTGTAGGACCTTTTCATATAATCAGCTCAATAGAACCTCAGTAGAATCTCACAGATAAAAATGAGACAGCTACAAGACATTTATAAGAACCCTACAGATATGCATAATTTGAATCATTGTGATATTTTTAAGTTTCAGACATTCTGAAATCTCTGAATCAAAAGCATTATAACCATTAAATATCTCAATTACACTCTTAAATATTTATTCTCTCATGTAGTATTTGCATCACTGAGGGTTTTTTAATTCAATTTTAGAAGTTGAATCTCTACCTACAATGCCTTGTTCTCACTGTGTTGCTACTGTAGTCTAATTAAAATAGTGAAATTCTGCTTTATTTTGTTTTCTTCCCGCTCTAGCTCGAGTCTCATTTTAGTAAGGGCTAGGGTTTCTTCTAGGGGTTAATAATCCTCGCTCAGAAAACTTGCAGATGGACATAGCAGAGATTCTGCTTCCCCTTTTTCTTGCCAATTTGGACATGTGATGTACAACCTTATTAGTGTGCAAAATATTAGTACAAAATGTAGAAAATTATTTTACTTTTTGCCTGTGTATACCCTTTTTATGATGAGCTGGTTTTCCATAGGCAAAAGTTTTCATAAAGTAAAACTATACAAAATAAAAACTAAAATAGAATAATTTAAATGAAACTCTGCATTCAGATTTTTACAGCTTCCTACGGAAAGAATAAGAGGATACTATGAAGTCTCTGAGTATGTAAAAAAGTCTAACTAGAAGGGTACTTTCGAGCAAGCCCGAGGGATGTCCAAATTACATAGTGGTATATATTTGAAGATTTGATCATTAAGGATCACATTATCAAAGAGCCCTCTGCCCTGAATTCCAGAATTGTATTCACTATTATCATATTTTCATGATAACAGTAAGCAAACACACTTTTCCCAGTTATGTTAGATGGGTATTCTGAGAGACAGGAATCATGACATTTAAAAAAGTAACCTCTGTAGAATTTCTTTATATAACAAGTATCTAGTTGAGTAAACATTTTGAGAATATGAGCTCATGAAACATTTTTATTTCAATTATAGTTTTTTTCATTTACAAGTATTCAGACATTCATGAGAGTAGTTTGTATATTGGAAGATACAAAAATTATAAATTTCCTTGTAAAATAATTAAAATAAATACTTCTGGCTCTTATCTTTTGCTTTAATTGGGAGGCATAGTATACTGGTTTAGATTCATCATATCTGCTAGATTTAGGTTTATACCCTGACTCTCTCACCTACCAACCTATAATGCCAGGAAATCCATTAATATCTTATATTTACATTCTTCATATAGAAAATGAGAAAAGACCGCAACTCCCCAAACTCTCCTCTAAAATAAGGCTTTTTACAATGGATTATAATCACCTAATATGACCATTATGATGTGTCAATGTAAATAAACTAAGAAATGCCTAGCAGATTAATACAGATAGTTCTGGGTCTGTTTGTAAATGAGTGACATGTAGGCTAGCAAACTGAGACAGGAAGACCCACCTGCAATGTGGGTGACACCAGCTAATAGGCTTGTAGCCTTGGTGCAACATAAATGAGAAGAAAGTGTGCCCCTTTCTGAAGTGCACCCCTTTTTGGTCCTCTCGGTGGCCTTTGCACATCAGTCTCCAAACTCACAATAGTGATTCTCCAGTGACCTTCCAGACCTTCGACCTTGGTCTGGTTTTGTGTCCTTGGTCACTTTTGTTCTGTGCCTTTCATTTTCTTGAGCTGAGCAGCTGCTGGAACCTCTGGCTCTGCAGCATGTAGACAGCCATTGTTGACTCTCCTGGTTCTGATCCTGTAAGCGTACCTAATTAATCCCTTTGCATAATTATACATATATTTTCTATCAGTTTTATTCCTCTAGAGAACCCTAAGTCACACACCTGGTTACTTGTCCATTTCTCCCATTAGATTAGACTTTCCTGGAAAAAGAGAGAGTATCTTTATTTCTTTAGAGAAGTGGTTCTCAAACTTGGCTGGACACAAGAATGACCTGAGGAGCTTTCTTCAGGGCCCAGAGTGCTCACGCCTTTTAAATGACCATCTCTGAGGGTGGTCTGGAATGTCATTTTTAAGATTTCCAAATGATTTCAAAACACGCCAGGTGAAGATCCCCTGCTTTTAAAGGCTTAGCACAATACCTGCCACAGAAGAAGCATGTTGAATAAAATGAATGAATAAATTCTGTCAGTAAAGGAATGAATCATGTCACAGATCACATTGCAGTACTTACCAATCCACCTTCCCACAGTGAGGGTGTGAGCTCCTAGACAATGGGAACCACAGTCCTACGGGCTTCTTATCCTCATCTCTGCTAAGGTTCACATTCCTCAGCATGTCTTAAGAGCTCAACGTTATGTTGAGCTAGAGTAACATTAAAAGAAGTTTTCTTGTATATTAAAGGTTTTAAGTAGATGAATATAGTAAGAAAAGATTCGATTTTGCTTGTAAAAATTAAGCTCACTACCCATGAAAGAAGTTCTCAGTTCAGAGACACCAATGTTGATACTGCTTTATTTACTGCATGACTATTTCTTACAAATTGTTGTGAGTAACCATTCCAATTGCAGTGAGTGCTTTTTCTGATATTTCCCCAAAGTGTAAATTAGATAAGGTTTCTTTGTTCCCCTAGTCAAAATAATGCTTGACCATCTTGAATTCTGCAAGACAAAACCAGAGACTTTTTTGAAGGTAAAATGTTTACTGGATTTATTCTAAAAAACTCTACAGCATAATAAACAGTATAAAAGTGTGTTTATTTTCTTCTTATTTATTTATACACATTGGTGAATTCATATCCATTAAGTGTTTGATGGAATTACTATGACATTTAAAAGGAAATTCTCACAGGAAATTCTGTATGAGAGCTAGTCACAATTAGTATGAAAGTAAAATGAAAATAAGTAAGCATATTTAAAAGACCAAAACATAAAATCAGCCAAGTATTTGAATGATGAAAAATTCATAGGTAATTAGTTCTATACAATAAGTTGCTATATTTTTTATTTACAACCACTATTTCCACATATTGAAATTTTCACCTCCTATCGTGCAATAATGATGTGCAGATGCTTAGGATT
Organism: Heterocephalus glaber; assembly: GCF_000247695.1. Next base: position 6,306,256 of record NW_004624810.1, on the reverse strand, counting down.
CCACAGCTGATGGCTGCAACTGGACTTAACTTAGCAACAAAACTTATAGGTAGGTTTTATTGGGTAAGCTACAAGGTTAGATCCAAAGTTCTTCTGATAAATATACAATGAGAATTGAGGATATGCACCGCATAGGGTCTATTCCTGTAAATAACAAAGTACACACACATACAGGCAGTATTTACTTTGCATAGTAACAGAATGTAAAAATGACCATTCAAGCTGAAACCATGCAAAGTGACCTCAGTAACCAACTAGAAAGTTGCAGTGGCAGAGTCTATCAAAAATTTAAAGAATTAACCCTTCTCAAACTGTTCCAGAAAATGAAAGAGGAGAGAATACTTCCAAAATCATTCCTTGAAACCAGTATCATCTTGATACCAAAACCAAAGATATCACAAGAAAACTACATACCAATATCTCTTTTGAATATAAATTTAAACATCTTTTTTGCCAAAAATTGGTTTATTTCTCAAAATTAAAATACTTTTGAACATATATACAATTGCAAAAATAACTGATATTTTCAATAAAAATATCTATATCAGATTATATCAATATGTAATGACAAGATAAAACAACAACAAGATATCAATAGCATATCTCACAGAATTAAAGAAAACAATCCTAAAATTCATTTGGAACCAGAAAAGACCTAGAATACCAAAAGCAATTCTGGACTACAAAGGCAAGGCAAGAGGTATCACAATCCCCAACTTGAAATTATACTGCAGAGCTATTGTGATTAAAAAAAACCCAGCAAGTTATTGGCAAACAACAACAACAACAACAACAACAAAAACAGACCTGAGGATCAGGGGACAGATTAGAAAATGCAGAAACAACTCCAAATACACTCAGCCACCTTATCTTTGACAAAGGAGCCAAACACTGTCACTGGAAGAAAGATAGCATTTTTAAATAAATGTTGCTGGGAAAACTGGCTTTCTACATGCCAAAGACTAAAACTAGACCCATATCTTTTACCATACACTAAACTAAAATCAAAATGAATCAAAAATCTAAATATTAAAACAGAAACACTAAATCTGCTGGAAAATAGAATAGGTAGAACTCATGAAGACATTGGTATAGGAAAAGACTTTATGAACAAAACCCTGATCTCACAGGACACATCACAAAGATTCAACAACTGAGATCTCATCTTACTGAAAAGCTTTTGGGCTGGGGATTTAGCTCAGTGGTTTGACTGCCTGCCTCACAAGCACAAGGACCCAAGTTTGATCCCCGGTATCAAAAAAAAAAAAAAGCTTTGGCCCAGCAAAAGAAACCACAAACTGAGCTAAGAGACAACCCACAATGTGGGAAAAAAAATTTATCACTATTTCTCAGAAAAAGGTCTCATATCTAGAATACATAAAAAGCTGAAAAAATCCAACTCCTCAAATTTAAAGACCCAACCCCAAAAATGGGCATCTGAAATGAAAAGACACTTCTCAGATTAAAGAGTAGAAATGGCAAATAAGTATATGAAAAAAACGTTCAACATCATTGATCTCAAGAGATGCAAATTAAGACAACACTGAATGAAGTAGAAATGGCAAATAAATACATGAAAAAATGTTCAACATCACTGGTCATTCGAGAGATGCAAATTAAAACAATACTGAGATTCCACCTCACCCGAGAAAGAATGGCTGCTATCAAGAAATCAACCAATAACAAATGCTTGGTGGGGATGTGGAGGAAAAGGAACCCTTCTCCCCTGTTGGTGGGAGTGTAGACTGGTGCAACCACTGTGGGAATCAGTGTGGAGATTCCTCAAAAAACTAAAGCTAGAGGTTCCATTTGACCCAGCTATTCTCCTTCTTGGTATCTTCCTGAAAGAATTAAATGCATCATAACACAATGATATATGCATACCCATGTTTATAGCAGCACAGTTTGTACTAGCTGAATCTTGGAAACATCCCAAATGCCCATCAACCATGGATAAAGATTTTTTTTTTACACAATGGATTACTACTCTGCCATAAAGAAGGATAAGCTTGAGACATTTCTAGCTAAATGAATGATGCACTTGAGACCATACTTTTAAGTGAGATAAACCAGACACACACGTTTAATTGCTGCATTGTTTCTCTGGGATGAGCAACTGAAAGTGAAAGTAAGGACCAAACTGTATAATAGATATTGGGAAATGGGAAACAAATATTCAAATGAGAAAGGAAACAAGAGAGAGGGGAGGGGGAATAGAAAGAAGGGACAAAGGAAAAAGAGAGAATAGAAGGAAAAATGGAAACAAATCTTTTGCAAATAAAGAGGGAAAGAGGGATCAGGGAAGGGGGAAATGGGAAAGAAAGAAGCAAGATATATCATGTACAGGTACAAATTCCCTGTGATGAATGTTATCATTATATATATCTACAGTGTACCAATAAAGGTTTTGCTTCAAAAAATAGTCACCTTATTGAATAATAAATTATGAAATCAATAGTTATACATCTAGGAAATTTACCAATAGAGTGGTCTTCCATTGGTGTATATCTTTTAATTTGTCTTATGTGAGTGTCTCTTCCATTTTGGTGATTGGCTACAATAGCAATCTGTAGCATGAATGTGCAAGTTGGCTTCTTAATGATTGTCAGTTAAGGGAACATGAATCCAGCTACTTGGTTCCACCAATTCAAGTTACTGAATTAGATGTTAACTAGGCTGGGAGCCATTGGATTGCCAGTAAGTTTCTAGTTTGTCATTTTGTGACTCATCCACTCCAAATCCTGGTTTACAAGATGAAAGTGACCAAACAGCTTGAGACCCAGTTTCCCTTACTGTTCAGTTCTTTCCAACTGCTTAGGGTCAGCACCAGGAAGTGTCTTGTTTGGTGTGGTCATTTTTTAAATGGGACCCCTCTATAGTTTGGGGGAAAGCCCAATTATACCTCCCAGACCTGGCTTAACATCCACAATTTAAAAGAGCAAATGGGTTTTTCGGTCCATGGTCAGCTGACTCCAAGGCAGAACTATTGTGGTGAAAAGGCACAGGTAGAGAGCAAAGCTGCTTACTTCATAGCAGCTAGGAAGCAGAGCAGGGGAATAGCACACACGAGGAAGATGCCAGGACCAGATATAGACCCCCAGGTCATGCCTCCATTACCTACCAGACATACCCACAATGGTGCTTTACTAATCCCCTAGACAGTTTCCAAGCCAATCAAGTTGACAATTAAGCTTTACCATCACAATAGTTATAGAAAAACATTAGCCTATTGATGAAAAAAAAAAGACTATGAGGGATGCTTCTGGATAGACTCCACATGGCACATGAAGACATCTACTCACCAAAAGGTATCCACTGCAGATGAGGCTCCCAATAATCAGATGAAAAAGAGGACACAGTTTATGAATCCCAGGTACATGTTCCATAGGCAATGATGTGTTTGGAATGCACAAAGCAGTTATGACACTAGGGGTGGATGTTATGCATTCATTCAACCGCTTAAGCTTCTCACTGGGGCTGATCCAGAACTGCCACTGCTGAATGCATAACCAGAGGCATCAGTGCTAAGCCTCCAAATAGTGACATTCCCAGGGGGTACCAGCCAGTTACTTCATGGTATGTTGATTACATCAGACTTTTTCTCTCATGGGATGTATTAACAATTTGTCCTAACTACAATACAATATGCATGCATTCTAGAAATGAATTTTTCTTCTTTTCTCAGTGATTCTGCCAGCATCACCATCATGGACTTAGAGAAACCATGATTCCCTATATTTTATGCAACACTGTTTATTCTACACAATATTACATTTGACCAAAGAACTTAATACAACAAAAGAATTATAATAATGAAATCATGACCATGGAAATCACTGGTCTTATCATCAGTCCCACACTACGTATATATAACTGGTTTAAGTACAAAATGATCTAGGGAATCATTACCACTCTGGTTAAGAACACCCTAAAAGTTCACAACTATGTCTTATAAGATGTCATCATATGCTTTACAGCAGTGGCCAATATATAATTCTGTTTTTTCTATGGTCAGAATACAAAGGTCTAGAAATCAGTGTCACCATTGCATCTAGTAACTCACTAGCAAAAAAAATTATCTTTCAATTCCCCACAACTTTGTGTTCTGCTATTTAGAGATCTTAGTTGGATGCTTCTACAAGCAGATATGAGAAATGTTCCATTGAACTGAAAGCTGAGACTACTAGCCCTCAAGTTTTGGCATTCTCATGTCACTGAGTCAATAGCAAAGAGTGAAATTACCCTAATCACTGGTCCTCATTAACAAGGAGAACTTGCCTGCTGCTATAGAATGTGGGTATTGAAAACCCAGATGGCACACTGGGATGCCTCTTAGAACATCCATTTCTAAGAGCAAAAATTCATGGAAAACTAAAGTGAAACATAAAAGCAGAACAACTGAGGAGTAAAATCTCTCATAAATGAAAGTGTAGGCATTTAGACAGATAAAGAATTAGCTGAACTGATGGCTAAAAGGCAAGGAAATGTGGTATGGGGTAGTGGAAAAAGTTACAGATATCCACTATAGCCTTGTGACCAGCTATAAGAACATGGCCAGTAAGAACCACATCTATTTTCCTTTTCCTTACTATGCACGTTCTATTTTGTTTCCACCTTCTGTTTTATATAAGGAATGTTGGTGGTGGTAAACTTGACAATTCATGTGTGAGATAACTGAAAGAGCAGATTAATTCCCTATACACGGAAATAATACAGGTTGGAAAGCTGAGTCTCCTCAGGTCAGGAGGGATCAGTAGAAAGTGAGAGTGTCTCTCAGAGTGAACTTGCATCTTGCTAGACAGACAGAAGCATAAAGTCAGTATTGCACAAAAGCAACAACAGGGTTCGGTTTCCATCTTCTAAATCTAACTTTGTAAAACTCAGCCTGGAATTCTTCAAATTGCTTTGTTAGCTGGACCTTTGTTAAATTCTGTCAAAAAAAAAAAATGGTAACAGAGAGAAACTGTAAGGCAAGGAGAGGGCAGAAGGGCTTTGTTCCTTGTGTTTGCTTTTCCTGTCAGTGTTACCAAGCAGTGTTACTTAACCTGGCAGCAGCCATGTGTTTCAACCTCCAACTCTTTTTAGCATTCCCAGAAGCAGCCTCATCCTGCCACCTCAGAAGCTCCAGCAAGAGTGCTATGAACTAAGTAGCACTCCCTCTTCAGAGGTATGAGTCCTAGCTCCCCAGGGACCCCCTCCTAATGTTAAAGTATTAATAACCTTGATTTTTCTTTTTTAGTTTTTTGAGATAGGGTCTTGCTGTATAGTTAGGCTGGTCTTGAACTCACTATGTAGCCCAAGATGGCCTCAAACTTGCAGTGATCCTCCTGCCTCAGCCTCCAGAATTCTGAGATTACAGGTATGTGCCACCATGCCTGGCTTATAACCTTGATTTTTTCATTTGTTCCCATACCCCGACTGTTTGCTTCATTATTACCTCTATTTTTCATTATTCTTTCCTTTTGCTTTTTCAATCCTCCAACACCTGTGTGATCAATTCCTTATATAAAATTCTCTGTTAAAATACCTAGCATGGTTTCTTTTTTACCTATTGGAGCTTGACTGATACGTACATGATGGAGCACTATGCAACAAGTAGGAGTACAAGGTTAAAGGTACACAAAACCATGTGGAAAATGTTAACAGTGATCCACACAATACAGTACTAAGAGAAAAGGCAAGCAACAATGACATATTCAATACAATGCCATTAAAATAAATTAAAAATAATACTTTCCAAATATATATATACATATATATATATTTGCAATAATCACATATATATTAAAGTGGTGGTCTATGATAAAGACAAGAATCAGAGTGACATAAGGGGATAGAATTGAAGGTGAAAAGGAGAATGATTTACTTTGCATAACCCAATGATGATAATATGCCATGAAATGAGATGTATGATTAAAACAACTTTCTGATCTTAAGAGTATGAGAGTCATAAGAGTCATAGCTGTTTGAATATCAAGTGATAGAAACTCTAATTTTAGTGGAGCAAGAAAAGTTTCTTGGCTTACACAACAAAAAAGTCCAAGAGTAGATTTTTAGCACAGCTGGATCCAGGATCTTAATTATATCTTATTCTATCTTTGTTTTTTCCTATGTATTGGTTTCTCCCATGCATGTTCTGTCCCCAACAGAATTCCTAGAAGATAAAGCCTTGTACCTTAATACATAGGGTAAACAAAACTAACTTTTTTTTCTTTTGATTTTTTTTTGGCCAAGATTATGAGGCTGGTGTTCATTTTCCTTGAATGATCTGCTTAGGTCAAATGCCCTCCCCACACCATTTGCTAAGGGAGTGCAACACTTTCATTAGCCAATCATGAGTCATCTTCCCCTGAATGGGATCAAGTCTACTGAAATTATAACTAGAAAAAAATTAAATTCTTCAATACAATGTCCAACCCATTAGAACTTTCCCAGTGATGTTCAATTACTAATATATCCAATGGTACTAGTTTTTGCAGGAGATATTTGATCTGAGTACCTCACAAAGATAGAATTGCTCTTAAAAGAGAGGACACAGAAGGTGACTCATGGCCATTTGGCTATTTTTGAGGAATGCTGCAAATTATTCCTGCCTAAAATAGCTTTTCCATCTGCCTCCTAAAGTCTTACATTCCAGTTGCACTACTGAGATTTATTGTTGGGGACCTTAACATGGACCCTCTAAGCTTCTCTGGAAGAATGGGAAAATGACTGACTTTCAGCATTTACCAACTTTTAAAACCTTGGTATTGATTACTTTCTCAGAGTGATGACAGGAAAGATGACACTGAGGAGTCCCTTGAATGAAAGAGCCTAAATGACTAGAATGTCACAAAGGGAAAGACCTAGAACCTGTGACCAGGGTGGTAGAGAAGAGTACAGAGAGGTGTAGCAGGTGATAGAATACTCCAGACACAACCTGATTTACAATTTCACTTGGTAACAACACGACTCATAACATCACTTTATGGGTATCCCATAAGATGATGTTTGGTAATCTAATCCTCCGCCCCCCCCCCAAAAAAAGACAAGTTCCCTGTTGGAGACATGGCTGTAATATGGCATCTGTCCTGGTTTGCAGGGAAAATAGGCAGGTTAACCATGAATGTCAGTCTGTAAGAACTCACTTGAGGAACTTTCATCTTCTAAAGTCTAATAGTTAAGCACAAAAGTCCATAGGCCCCTTGTTGATCTTTTCTGAAGACACGAAAGTGCCAACGGTCTAGTGACATTTCCCCTATTTAATGCAGTGAGACAAAATAATACCCTAAAGCTGATCCAAGAGACCCCAAATGATAATACCCCAAGTGATCCAAGGGACCAATACTGGCCTTTTTTATACACCCCTGTTTTGAATTCATTGTAACTAAGATTTCTATCTCACCAGACTCTATTTTCTCCAAAAGAAATTATAACAATATATAACAAAAATCCTCCCAAAAGTTTAATAAGTATATAAAAAGAAGGGAAAGAAGGAAGAGGGAAAGGCACCCACTTAAACTAATAACTTTGGTTATTTATGGGAAGGGGAATGTGATGAGGGCAAAAGTGGTGAAGAAAAGAAGAAACTTTTATTCTATATATTTTATTACTGTATGATTTTGCTTACCATGATCATCTATGCATAAAGCCTTGTAATAACTCACACATTAGTAAAATTTTTATTTGATTTTACTAACTAAAAGACATTTGTTTTCAAATTTGGAATGAAACTTAAAGAAGGAAGACAGGACCATCTCTATGGCCTAGTTAAGTGTGAACCACACAGACAAAAAGCGCATCCTATACATGTCTCCATTGCCTGAATTAAGCTTAGGAATAGTGCTCAAGTGATATAAAACCAAGCTGAGCAAAAATGCAAAATACTCCAATTCTTTGTAATGTCTCCCACCCCACCCCTTCAAAAAAGAGTGAACTACTGCTGTTCTTGAAAGTGTCATAAAGATACAGGTCGGTTGTGCTGCTCCCCTGGATGGGCTTCCGCTGGTAATAAATGGTTTTCTGAGAGGTTTGAGTTAAAGCTCTTATGTAAATAGAGACTTACATAATGCTTTTTAAACTAGAACTTTGAAGACAATCTGCAGCAGGCATACGAAATCTGTCTGTGCTGCAAATGGCATCTGAAAACTGACAGGAAACAATCCAAGATGCAGTTTAAGAAAACAGGAGCAATAAACACAGTTCAAGTTTCTGATAATTTAAACTTCAGCCACTATTAAAGAACATAGAAAATCTATTCCATGTGGTTTATTAATAAGGCTACTAGCTAGTCTGTATTTTCAGGAGTGGCCCGGAGTATTATTCGGTGTAAATTGCTATGGAAATTCTTCTACACGGGCTAGGGCAGGAGTCCGTCGGACTGTCCAAGGTTACCTCACTATCAGTTTCCCGTGCACCATCCTAGGCAAGATGCTAAACTGCTATTGATTTTCCAATTTCTAAAGGAGTAACCAACCAGTTTGGAGCAGAGGCAGGCTCCCGGGGGAGCAGGGAGGGAAGGGGGCGTCTGTGGAAGGCATAAACCCTGCAAACCACTGGCGCTGCGGAAAGGACAAGATGGAGCTGAGGCAGCGAGCTGCGCTTCTGAACACGAGGAGCAAAGCTAAAGTTCCTGCCCTCACAGCTGCTGCGTTTTGAGTCTGTGAACTCTCCAGGAGAAGGCATTTCTCTACCAAAACAGAGTCCCTTTTTTGGAGAGATTTCTCTATTTTTTGAGAAGAAGGGAAGAATTGCATTGCATCCGTTTTCCCTCCCAGCTCATCTTTATTACTACATCCTTACTCCCACCACTCGGACTCCCGCTGAGAGCACCTGGGGGGGGGGGGGAGCAGGCGCCGGAGCAAGCGCGCCCAGTTTCAGAGGTCTCTAATCCCGCCAGAATCCTAAGGCTGTCGCAGGGCTGCGGGCGGCCACCCCTCCCGGACCCTAAGGCCCTGTCCCACAATTCGGAGGCTCGAATTTCATCGGGGGAACTGAGGCACAGAAACTTTCTAGCCCCAGAGATGGGGTGGGCTTTCAGACCTATTGCAAGCCTGGGACTAGGTTCCACCCGGGCATGTGAGGGAGTTTGAGAAGTAACCGCCTACTCAGAGCGTGCGCTCTGGGTGCGCAGGGCCGAGCTCCTGCGCTCCTGCCGAGGCCAGGTCTCGCCTCCCGGAGCCCGCGCGAGGTCTGTCCGTCCTGGCGGGGCCTCTCTTTCACCCTCTCCGAGCCCATCCACCAGGGCGCCCCGGCCGCCCGCCAAACCCCAAACCCGAGGCCGCAGGCAGAGCCCCCGCCTCTACCGCGCCTGCTAACTTTCCTGGCGCCCCCCCCCTTCCCCCGCCACCGAAGTCACTATTTACGACTGCGTAGACTCGAGCTCACGCACGCCTGCCCTTTTCTCCAGAAGCCTGAAAGTGGCTGAATGGAAACACTGACACGTGAAAATTCTATTCTGAGTGACTTAGAATCAGCCGCCTTGAGGTTTTAATCTTGCTCGATTTGTCCCGCCCAGTGTTCGGGGCAGCGGTCCGAAAGGTCCCCACATCTTTTACTGCCCCTTGGGGAAGTCCAGGCGAGGAGGAAGGGTGGAGGGGCAATGAGGATGTGAGAGGTCTGGGGCCACAGAGTGTATCTAGGAAGAAACTCCGAATCTTCAAAGAATTTAAATCCTCGTGCATTGTTTCCAAACCAAATCTACTCAGCAGTTTTCTTGCGAGTCCTGGAACCACCAGATCGCGACTTGGGAGCCCAAAGAAGGGACCGCTAGCTACCTGCCTTGGGGGAGGGGTGGCGCGCCTCCTGATCCTGCCTTTTCCTGCTCCCTCCCCATCAGCAACAGGTTTTCAAAGGGGGGCGACTTCTCCTCCCTCCTAGCCCACCCTCCACACCGTCTGATGCACGCCTGGTGTTCACCCCGCGCAGGGTCAAGCAGAGGCCGGGCTGGTCACACCAGGCAAGGGAGCCTGTAGCCAACAGAGTGTGAGACTTCGAAATGTCAGGGCACCGCTGGCGAGGTGGCAAACAATCCTCGTATAGACCTCTTCAGGAGGAAATGAGTGCTGTTTTCTTGGCTTTTGCTTGTCCTCCCCCTCTTAAGAAAACTCCTTTTTTAAAATATTTTTCCGTTCCAAACACAACAGTTCAGATCAAGTTGCGACTTTGCACTTCAAGCTTAGGCGTTTTTACAATAAAACGCTCCATGCTACATTCTGGCTGGGCATTAGAACTTTGGCTGTTTAGTTTTCCTGGCCTGAAACTGCACTGGCAGCCCAACCCTTTTGGAGTAGCTGTGTATGCTACCTGAGGACCACCCACCAAGCTATCTGGGCACGGTGCAGAGTGAGCTTCTTTCTCTATAATATGGCCTCCGAAGAAAGAAAGCAAGCAGTGGGAATAGTCACTAGACATTCCCCAACCCTGACCTCAGTCAGATAAGGAAAAGCCTCAGTTTCTGACTGTCTGCACTTGGCATTGTAGTCCTGCAAGTGAAAATAGAAATTGTTTGATGTATGAGGAGACGTTATCTAATTAGGGCATAAGAAATTTAATCTGTTCACCACGTAGGTCATATAATTAATGTTAATTTAACGCCTAAATTCTCAGTCATTAATTTTTATTCTCTTAAATGCAGTTTGGCAGGGGCTTCTGATCCATGGCAATGGATTTTACTGGATGTGAGAACACTCTTGCTCTTAGAAGTGACTCATTGCAAACCTTCCCATCCCAATAACAAGATCACATCATGTATGCATTATTAAGCCACATAATTGAATGGTCCATAGTTTGCATATCAGACTATTAAAATAATGTGTTTTGCTTTTCTCTGAACACGTATTGTTCAAGCCTCTGCGAATATGTGGTGATTCTGATAATTATCTCCAAATTACTGCAAATGTTCTCTTCATTAACATGATTTCTTTCAAGCATTTTTTAAAATGTGAATATCATTATGAATTAAGGAACTTCTTACAAAGTTATTTGAACTTTTTTTTAAAGGAGCTTATCTTTGGAAAGGAAAGGATATATTTTAAGTGGAGGGAACTAGAGAAATGCTTCTGACAGCGCCTTTCAAATGACTTCCTTGGACCAAATAAAAGTTTTTCTCTCCAGTTTTTCCATGAAGCGTGAAAGCAACAAGCAAAAACACTAAGAGAGAAACTAAAGGTGGGAGAAAGGAGAGGGTGTAGCTTTAAAAATCACTGGAGACTGGGAGAGAATTTTTAAAGATTCCTATTACTCACTTCCTTTGGTGTACACAAATTAAATCCTGTTTTCTTACCTAGAATGAAGTATATTTCTCATTTTTTAAAAATTACCAGCTCAAAATTTTCTGAAGCCAACAGTTAACAATGAACTAAATATTGCCCCACCCCCACCCCCCGATATAAAGTACACTGCTGGGGAAATTGTAAACCCTGAAAGCTGTCCTTGTAACCTTCCCTTCAGTTTTCAAAGTTGAATAGCAAGTCTTCTTTTTTAAACCTACAAAACGAGAATCTCTTGATTGTGAGAAATTTGCATCTATATTACTTTCCAGTAAAGTTTTCCTTTGAATGATTTTTAAACTTCCGATATGCGGCATTGTGCCGCGGTACTGGCGCTCCTTCCCTGTACACCGTCCGTGCCGCGCGCGGGTCCCCTCTCCTCAGAGGGCGCCTTCAGCGCGGAATCCCTGCCTTCAGCTCCAGCGGAGGAGGGATTTCAACCTCGGAAAAGAAGTCTTCCGAGTTTGAGAAAGTTGTAGGATTTTTCTTCAACCAAACAGGGCGGGGGGTGGGGGGAGCACAACAGCTGAGGATAGTGCACGCGGCTGGCAGCAGCAGTGACCAGTGGAGCTGTTCCCCGCCGGGCGGGACACCCCCTCACCCCCGCCCCTCTTCTGGAGCCAGTAGGCAGCTCTCAGGGTAGGAGTGCCAGGCCCCGGGCGGCACTTTTATTTTGGCTGCGAGAAGGGAGCGCTGCTCCCAGGCTCTGGGGAAGCGAACTGAGCCCTTCTGTTTGGATTTCCCTCCTCGCTATAGCAACCAGCAGCATCCGGACAAAAATGCGCCCTCCCTGGACAATGGCTGGGCCTCCGCTTCTAGCCCTAGTCTTCCTCCCCCGGATAGCAGCCAGGACCTGCCTGGGCGCTGTGCGGCCAAGGACTCCCCACCACCACCACCCCCACACCACCACCCCCACACCCCTTTCTAATCTCTTCTCTGGCAGTCTCACTAGAGGTCCGCAGGGGCTTTGGGACGCCACAGACCCTTCTTCCTACTGTCGCTAATCCCGAGTGCAGACGAGCCGGGACTGCTGTGGGTCTCCCACGAGTTCTGGGGCTCAGGCAGCTGAGATCTCCGCGGAATTGTGTGGGTTATTGGAGAGTCCCGAGGAGCCCAAACTCAAGTTTTTATCGGGGTTAGAAAAACATATTAGAATAATGCATAAAGCAGACTTTACCTCCCACCCAGAGAGCGGGCGCACCCACCACACACACACACACACACACACACACACACACACACACGTAAATAAGCAGACTAGACCGCGGTCCTAGGCGTGATCTCTGACTTTCTTTCACTCTCTCAAGGTTAATTAAGTTCTCTTCCACGAACTGAGCTCCGCGCCTATTCATTATTCTCTCTCTTTGACCTAGGGCGTTAATATGATCAGGCCTCTGACTCTGCCGTGTCCTGTTTTCCTATTTTGCATTTAATGCTGGAACCCGGCTGCCCTAGATTATCATCGAAAACTCTTAAGAAAAGACGGGCAAAGCGAGGGGGTCTCACTGCTCCAATCTGCCTAAGGCTTCTTTTTCTACATCTTTTTCCAGCCATGCAGCCTTTTCATTCCCAGGACCCACTTTCTGGTAACCTGTCTTTAAAAAATATTGTCATCTTTAGCTTTATTATGTGCAGAGGTGCTTAGAATGACTGATCTGAAACTCAGAGACCTACCATGAGGTCTTGGCCTGTTGTTACTACCTCTGTGGTTAACTGCTCTCAAAAAAAAAAAAAAAAAAAAAAGACCCTGTCTGGTGCACCACGGCCTCCTCCACTGGCTGCCTGCATCCCTTTCACACACACACACACACACACACACACACACACACACACACGTGTACTCTACACTTTAGAAGAGAATTGCATTCACTTTCTATGTAGCTTGAATAAGAAAACTGAAGTCAAACTTCAACAAGCCTGTTTCCCCCAGCCCTTGGAAATTACTTCATTGAAACTACTGAGCTTTTCCCCACCTCAACCCCACTTTACAACCTGTGCACAGGCATGCGCTACTACCCTCCCTTCCAGCTTCTCAGTCTGCTCCAGAGGATGAAAGAGGAAGGGGGCTGCAGCAAGGGCTTTATCTCAGTACATTTGCAATGTTTTGGAGCTAAGAAGGTTTCTGCTGAAATCACTAATTCATCAAAGAGTTGTCATCCCCTCCTGGGGGCCATCTATCCACCTGCTTTAAGGTGAAGAGGAGAAAAACACCTTCACATTCCATTGTTAGGAAGTTGCTTAACTGTTTGCCCTTTGAAACTGAAATTTCAGGAAGATGAGCTAGGAGCCATGAATCACTTTCTGTTCGGTTCCTGAGATTTCAATATAAACAAGCTGCATTAACTTTTCCAAATAAGCCTATCTTAAGACATTACTGGCATGTGTTTATGCTTTCTCCTCCCAAAGGCCTCCCATTCACCACTCAAAATTTAGCAAGCTTCTTTTGATAAATTACTCAAAGTAATCCCTTGAACAGCTAGACTGCCTGGGTGATACAGTGTTAGAAGTCTTCAAGTCATGCCTGTCTATAAAATATTCACCTTTGGACTACAAAGAACAGATCATTTTTAATGATGAGATCCATAGCTTGGAGATGAGAAGGAGCAAGCTTAATATCCATGAATCCAAATAATTTCATTTCAAATACTACTGACTTTAGAACATTATATTTCACTAGTTTACATAGTAGAGAAGATAGAATTATTAGGATGTGAAACATGGACAAAGAATTGCCAATCATATACATGAAGTAAGGGATTTCTACTTTCAGAAAACTTACTTATTCAAAATATTTTTGAGACGGGTCCAGATACATTTTTAGGAACTTGCAAAATGTAGATCCAGATAGTAACATATAAATCTAAATGAGAGAATTATTTTATTCAGGAGACAACGTATTGCTACATAATTAAAGATTAATTTCTGCCTTTTATATTTTAAGTAAATGTTTATTGTGTCTTTCCCAAGAACTGGTAACTTGAAATGCATTTTCTCTCCTTATAAATTCATTCCCCAGGGCTGCAGTTCTTCTAGCTTTAAGGCAGTTTTCATTAAAGCAGCCAGCTGCCTCTTTGTGTGGATTGGCTGTTTAAAGCAGTTGCTCTGAAGTCGGAGCCTCAGTTTTGACATTCTGTGGACCCTTTGGAAAGACGTACCATTCAGATGTGAGTGGGTCTCCACCAAATCAAACAGCTGCTGGGGCTAGGAGAACAGAAAGTATAATAAGAATGAATGACTGGAACAAGGCTGAAAAGGAGGTGTAAGGTAAAAGAGAAGGAGGAGGAAGGGGAGGAGGAGGGGACTAAAAATCCTTTCTTATAATGGATACATTTTCAAAAATCAAAGGGCAATTTTACTCAAGTTTAAACCAATTGTTACTTAGACTCCTCAGATGTCCATCTCCTAGGAAAATTCTTTGTATTCTGCCATTCCCTTATTTCTATTATCCTGAGACTACATAAATAAGAAAAAGTGACGATCTACCAAATGAATGCCAACTCACTTCTGCTTTAATACTTTTGTTTCCAGCTTAAGATTGGATGATTTTTTTCTGTCATGTTCGGGTATATAAAAATACATAAACTATATTTTACATATGACACCAGTGTGTTTACTAGATGAACAAGTTAACAAGTTGAGGTTACAGTGGGTGAACTGATCCCGCAATTGTTCCCCAAGTGATTTGGGGGCCCTTGGGTCAAAGTGGTGGTTGCTGCCAGAACCAGCCTGGCTCACTATCTCAAGGAACACAAAAGCGTGAGGGGTGAATATGGGTTTCTATGGGTGACTTTTCCATGTTGTTGATCCCACTGGGTTTTTTCCTTTCCGAGCTTCGAACCGGACTGGAGAGACTAGCACCACTTCTTCATACCAGTCCAGCACAGGACAGGGACTGAGTAGAGCCCTTCCTCCAGCTATAGAAGAATCCAGGCTAGCGCCAATATCACATTTCTTCACAGGGTCCTACAGCCTCCCGGAGAAGGGTCCAGGGGACTTGACAGTGCGCGCCCAAGGCAGAGAGACCCCGAAGAACTGCGGGTTTAGCCACTGTCCTACCGAGTGACCCCCAGGAGTTGTGCTGGAGCGAGGGAGGTACCAAGACAATGTGTCAGTTCAAAGCATTTTAGGGTTGTTTGAAATCCTCTCCACGTCAACGTAAGCAGACTGTATTTGCACAGCTGCTTTGAACAGTGAAAAAGAATAAGCTAAATCAAAACCTGGAGGCATCTACCCGAGAACCCTTCAACGTGCTTTTCTGCGGGCAGAGAAAGGCAGACTATCAGGCGGACTCTGCCCTCGCAGGGCTGGCCCGAAGAATGGCGGCCGCGACGGTGGTAGAGGGGGTGGCGGTTATGGAGAGGCCAGCGTCTGTAGCTAATAACCTCCGTGAGCCTAGGTTCTAGGAGCCCTAGTGAGGAGCCTAGCTAAGAGGAAGACCGGGAAGCCGAGGCTGCTGAGGACCCTGCGTTCGCGCCAACCGGACCCCCAGCGATTGGCGCAGACGCGGAGGTGGCTTCGGGCGGGGCGGGGGAGGCGGTACTCAGAGTTGTGGAGATCGCCCAGCCCTGCCCTCCCCGAGACTGGTCCTGCTTCGGGGGTGGGGGTGGAGGGTGTGCGGAGGCTGAGGCCTGAGGGTAGGGCATTGTTTTGTATGCTACCGGGCATTTATAGGGCATATTCAGGCTCATCCAGTTGGGAATCGATGGACTCACGCCCGCCAGCGAAATGAGGCGGGGCTGAGGGGTGGAGTGGAGACCTGGGACGTCAAAGTGGGAAGGATCTCGGAGTTTCAATCGCCAGCGCGGTCCCATCGCAGACAGGAAGTTTTGATGTATAGGTGTTACTTCTGCCTCCCACCACCACCACCCACACACTGGCGCCCTTTGCTGGGAAGGGAAGTTTGGGGAGGGGGGCAAGGACAGAGGAAGACTGGGAGAAGGGACTTTTAAATGACTCAAAGCCAGGCATCCTGAGTTCCCTCGGAAATGTATCTCAAAACTTCATTCTTGCTCAAGCACATCAGCCTACAGGCTGAAGAGAGTCTTCTCTAAATCTAGAGGAAAACGGACACCTGCCCCAAAGGCGCTCGGAGTTAGGGGCGAGTTGCTTAGGATTCCGGGGCAGCCCTTTACCGCAGTTGGATTCTTCCCACCTTAGGAGCTCTGAGCTCCCGGGAGGACAGAAAAAGAAAAGCACCGCGGACCTGGAGGGACGCAGCTGGCGAGCTGCCTGTGCCCTCCACAGGACGAGAATACTCGGGGCCGAAGCTCGAAGGACCTTGCCTCGCCCGCTTCCAATTCCCTTCGCTCTCGATCCAGCCGCTGCGGGCACCAGCCGCTGCGTCTGCGCGCTCTGAGGCTCGGACTTTTTAAAATTTTTTCCTGACCAAGCAAAGTTAACTGAATTCATAGTAGCCCCCAGGCGCGGGGCCAAAGCAGCTGGGCGCAAGCACTGGGACTCAGCGCCACAGTGAGTGTGTCTAAGCCTCGCAGCGCGGGTCCGCGCGTGGGGGGTGCCGGTCTGTCCTGCTGACTGCCTGTGGGCTCGCCCCTCCCCTAAGCATTTCTCTCCCTCCCACACACACGCTCATAAACACAGGACACGTGGAAATTCTCAGCCAAGGCGCCTTGCCCGGGCAGGTGCTCAACGTGGTGATTTATAAACAGCTCAGCCACTCCCCAAAGAGCAGGGCTCCTCGTTAGTCATGATGAATTTTCTGGCCTGATCCATTCTGCTGTCTAGATTAAGATGCTTGGAGGGCCCAAAATGCTCCCTCTGAGCGTTGATTTGGCTCCCCTCGCAAGCCTGCGGCCGCCAACATCAAAGCTATTACCACAAAGCTTGGGCCAGGGGTGAGAAGTGAGGAAAAGACTCAGGTCCGTGGGATCTTTCTTTACCTTCCTGGCTCTAACTTTGGATTCCCTTTAGGGTACCCGCTCCACACTCGACCCTGCCCCGCGGCCCTGCTGCTCCAGGCTGAATCCGCGCCTAACGCACCGCTGCCGGGCTCACAGGCTCCGAGGGCGGCAGCAGCCACCTGCTCCGGTCTGCGGAGGACGGCGCGACGCGCTGGCGCTCGGGACAGAGGGAGAGGGCGCCGCGGTGCATCGTCCTGCGCGCGCTCAGGCTCGCTCTGGAACTGAAGGCTGAGAGGGAAGCTTCTTGAGACCAACCCCAACCCGCTGGCGCCCGCAGAAGTTACTGATGAGGACGTGCTCCCTACCATCAGTCCCTCTGCTTTCACCTACGCTTCCTCGCTTTGGAAGCGGCGAACTGAAAAGTTGCACCGGCCGGCGCCAGGAGCTCTGGAGAAGCGCACGCAGCCCCAGAGGTGCGGCTTCCCAGAGAGGCCCCTTCTGTCTCGTTCCGCCGCACCCCTGGCCAGCCTACCTAAAGCCTCACGCAAGGTGAAGGTTGGCCGGTGCAAGCTCCTACTTTTCTAAACCCAAACCCGCGCGCGCGCCCGAGTATGCATCTGACAGACTTTTGGAGTTTTGTTTTCAGTTCGGAGCGCAGCACTGTGCAAAACAGGCAACTCAGAACCTTAACAAGAGTCGCTCAGAAGCCTCGGCCTCTTGGCCAGTCTTTTCCGCCAGAGACTGGAAGGCAATTGGGCCTGTAGGCAGAGCCTGTGCTAAGGGGAGGGGTGACGTGGGGAAGAGGTGAAAGGCACCTGTGCCCTGAAATGTAGGCACGAAGGGGAAGGAGACTTCAACGGGCGTAGGGTAAGCCTGGCTCCTCGCTCGAGGACTAAGCGACCGTGTTGTGTGTATCCCTAGGAAAATGAAAATCCCGCTGGCTCCTTGTGACCCAGTCTTTCTCTTCCTCCATCCCTTCCCCGCCCCTTAAAGCCCTATTGGGAAGAAAGTGGACCCCCCCCTCCAAAACACACACACGCACACACAAGCACACAAGCACACACACACCAAATCTTCCAAGTGGCGACAGTCGATAAGAGCTCCTGGACCGCCCCCCTGCCTGGCTGCTCCGCCTGGGAGACAGATGGGGGGCGGGGCCCCTCGGAGAGCGGGAGGAGGCAGCCGGGGGTGGGGATGGAGAGGGGGGTGAGAACTGGGAGAATGTGAATCGCGACACCAGGGGGTACCGGGAGGAGGGCTGGAAGGACTCCGCACCCCGGGGAGGAGGAGGGGGCAGCTCTGCGCCAATCAGGGGCGCCGGCCTGGGAGGTTGCTAGCGGTATCCACGTAAATCAAAGGGCGCGGAGCCAATGGGAGGGGGCGGAGGGGGCGGGGCCCAGGCGCGTGCCGCCGCGAGCCGGCGCTGCCAAGAGAGCGGGAGAGAGCTGGTGAGAGCAGGAGAGGGGGGAGCGCCGAGCGAGTCGGAGAGTGAGAGCGAGCAAGAGGAGGGAGAGGAGGAGAAAGAGCGAGGGCGGGCGGGCGGGCGGGAGGCGGCGGCGGCAGCAGTAATAGCAGGAGCAGCCACAGAAGGCATCGGAGCGGGCGTCGGAGCTGCCCGCTAGGGGGGAGAGAGAGAAAGAGAGAGAGAGGAGCGAGAAAGAGGGCGAGCGAGGAGAGGGAGCCCGAGGCGGAAAAGTAACTGTCAAATGCGCGGCTCCTTTAACCGGAGCGCTCAGTCCGGCTCGGAGAGTCATGGCGACCGCAGCGTCTAACCACTACAGCCTGCTCACCTCCAGCGCCTCTATCGTGCATGCCGAGCCGCCCGGCGGCATGCAGCAGGGTGCGGGGGGCTACCGCGAGGCGCAGAGCCTGGTGCAGGGCGACTACGGCGCGCTGCAGAGCAACGGGCATCCGCTCAGCCACGCTCACCAGTGGATCACCGCGCTGTCCCACGGCGGCGGCGGCGGGGGCGGCGGCGGGGGGGGCGGGGGCGGCGGCGGGGGCGGCGGCGACGGCTCCCCGTGGTCCACCAGCCCCCTGGGCCAGCCGGACATCAAGCCCTCGGTGGTGGTGCAGCAGGGCGGCCGCGGCGACGAGCTGCACGGGCCAGGCGCACTGCAGCCGCAGCACCAGCAGCAGCAGCAACAGCAGCAACAGCAGCAGCAGCAGCAACAGCAGCAGCAACAACAGCAGCAGCCGCGGCCGCCGCATCTGGTGCACCACGCCGCCAACCACCACCCCGGGCCCGGGGCATGGCGGAGCGCGGCCGCGGCGGCGCACCTCCCGCCCTCCATGGGAGCGTCCAACGGCGGCTTGCTCTACTCGCAGCCCAGCTTCACCGTGAACGGCATGCTGGGCGCCGGCGGGCAGCCGGCGGGGCTGCACCACCACGGCCTGCGGGACGCGCACGACGAGCCGCATCACGCCGACCACCACCCGCACCCCCACTCGCACCCGCACCAGCAGCCGCCGCCGCCGCCACCGCCTCAGGGCCCCCCGGGCCACCCTGGCGCCCACCACGACCCGCACTCGGACGAGGACACGCCGACCTCGGACGACCTGGAGCAGTTCGCCAAGCAGTTCAAGCAGAGGAGGATCAAACTGGGATTTACCCAAGCAGACGTGGGGCTGGCGCTGGGCACCCTGTACGGCAACGTGTTCTCGCAGACCACCATCTGCAGGTTTGAGGCCCTGCAGCTGAGCTTCAAGAACATGTGCAAGCTGAAGCCTTTGTTGAACAAGTGGTTGGAGGAGGCGGACTCGTCCTCGGGCAGCCCCACGAGCATAGACAAGATCGCAGCGCAGGGGCGCAAGCGGAAAAAGCGGACCTCCATCGAGGTGAGCGTCAAGGGGGCTCTGGAGAGCCATTTCCTCAAATGCCCCAAGCCCTCGGCCCAGGAGATCACTTCCCTCGCGGACAGCTTACAGCTGGAGAAGGAGGTGGTGAGAGTTTGGTTTTGTAACAGGAGACAGAAAGAGAAAAGGATGACCCCTCCTGGAGGGACTCTGCCGGGCGCCGAGGATGTGTACGGGGGGAGTAGGGACACGCCACCACACCACGGGGTGCAGACGCCCGTCCAGTGAACTCGAGCGGGGGAGGGGCAGAGCGCAGGGCTCTCCCTCCCCTTTGGCTCATAGTCCTTTCCCGACCCCTGTTCCCTCTCTAACTTCTGATTGTTCTTTTTATTTTTAATTATTATTTCCCCGTCCCTTAAAAAGAACAAAAATAAGGAAAAAGGAAAACAACTAAGACACTGGACTATCCTATAAACGGTAGCAGGTGTAATAATGTGTTTTGACCTTTTGCAGGCAAGTACCCAGGCAATGAAGTAGTGTCTCCTAGAAAGAGTGAGGGGAAAGAGAGAGGAAGAGAGAGGGAGAGAGAGGAAGAGAGAGAGGAGAGAGAGAGAGAGAGAGAGAGAGAGAGAGAGAGAGAGAGAGAGAGAGAGAGAGAACAAGAATCTGAGACAAATACCTGGCAAAACTAAATAAATTACCAAAAAATCCACCAAACCATGATAAACACAAATTGCAGCTTCCGATGCTCGAAGTTGGCACATGCTGCTGTGTTTATTTAACGTGGATCCCCATCAGGAAAGAGGAAAAAATACACACATCTTTGATATAAGTAAAATTTGACCACATAAATTTACACTGCAAGAAAATTGAAGTTTACATGAACAAATTCACAAACATTTTTCTGATCCCGCCGTAAATTTTGTAATTGACGTTTTTGGTGTTGTTTTTGTTTTGCTCTACTCAGCGGGGAGAATTGTAGCCAGCTCTTGGCTGCTCTCCACGTCTGCTGTTCTTGTGTTATCCCTTGTTCCTACTATTTGTGAACTTTGCTTGCCTTTAGATCCCCCTTGAATTGGTGTAACATTTATTTACTCTTTTAACCAAAGCAAGAGGATTGGCTTCATACAAAATTGTCTGCTTTCAGGAAATGTGTGCATCTATTTGTTTTATCCAAAGCAAGAATCTAGTTTGAAATATTAAAAAATGAGAATCAAACATAGGTTTTTGTTACTACTAACAAAGTAAACTTCATTTTCAGGCAGTGTTTCTGGGGGAGGTTATAGAGGGGAGAAAAAGAAAAATCGATAATGAGTGACTGATTGTTTCATTTTATCAGGCGGACCCATTGTGAAAGAGCTCAGAGGAAATGTGGAGGTTAAATATATTTCCAGAGTTGTCCAACAGAAGGAAAGTGGCACTTTGAAGAGAACTAGAGAAATATATATCTTCAGAGATCCCTGAATAGTTCTCTCCCTTTGGTTTTAATAACTTAGTTGTGAGGAATTATATGTGCTGACAGCAGCAATTAAACTTTGTTCTTCTAATAGCTTTTTAAAAAGGAACAAAAAGAAAAGAACCCAGAAACTTAATATTATATGCATAAACTGTGTTTCTTGGCACACAAATACCACATGCATACATAGATGGTAGACTGGTTTTGTCTTCACTAGTTCATTTGTTTATCATATCATATTTAGGGTCCCATCACCCTCTTCTCCTGTAATTTATTACAGAAAATACCAGTTAGACTTGGACAGCTTTTATCCCCCTCTTTCACTAAGGAAGCCAAATGAAGTGAAAAAAAAAATGCCATTTTCAATCCTTCCTTTCTCTCCTTTGTTAATAGTTTTAAGTGCATTTTTTACCTTGTCTTGATGGAAAACTGTTAACTCCCAACACAAAAGACTCTACTGGGAAGTATAGGTGAAAAAAAACTTGTAACTGTATTGAAAATAAATACCAGTAAACTGTGATCAGTTAAAAATTAAAAATAATAATCAGCACAAAAGGGCACTAAAAGGGAAGACACTTTTTTATTAACTTTAAAGTTTGGGGCTTTTTTTCTGGTTAGATATTAGATAAATGTTTATTTTAAAAAATTCTCACTACCATAAAATTATGGTTCAGCATCAGATTAGCATTGCACTCAGTAGTTAAGGTTTTAGGAAATATGCTTTATACAAGATTGTCTTTTCAAACACCTGTGATTGTTTCATTCTCAATGTTTTTGCAAGATAAATGGTGACTTATAATGGGCATATTTATTTGCCTGTTCTTCATTTCCCCCAATGAATGTCTGGAGGAGATGGTCACGGTGCTGCTGGGGGTGCTTCACCCTGCTTGTTCCTGAGGTGTGGGGACTGGCTTTCAGTGAAGCAATCCAGAGCAGGGCAAATAGCCAATGGTAAAGGGAGGAAATGAATTTTCAGATACTTATTATCAAGTAGGTAAGGCCAGAAGCTAGAGTTCAGGGGATGTGTCTACGGCTCCTCTAACTCTCATAGGTTTACTAAGATGAAAGTTACCGCCAAACCTTACCACTATGTATATATGTTTAATATCTGTCTTTTGAAATGCAGAAATAGTTTAAATGTTTCTTTGTCTATTTTTTCTTTTTTTTAATGCTACCCAGGGAAATATTTTCATATCATTTTTAAGTGGCCTGCCTCAATGTATATTTATTTCTTTTGAAGCAAAAAGGTTCTGGAAACTGTTTTTCTGTAGCTTTAAATGAGTAGGTGAGCAAAATCTATATGGGATGTAATTTTTTTTTTTTGTTCAGTCTCTTTAAAAACACTTTGTTTTGGTACATTTGGTTGTGCTTGTGGGGAAAATAAAAACACAGAGATCCTTATATATTTATGTTAAAGTAATATTTTATTATTACATAAAACGGAAATGCACAATACCTTCATAGTTTGTTCTAATTATTGAAATATCTTTATTTTATTTTTAAAGATAGTGCCAAGTTTTAAGGGGGAAAAATCCTAGACCTTATATTGACTGAGTTGAGTTGTGTGTAAAACACTTCCCTTCCTTTATACTTCATAAAGTTTTGGAATAAATTTTATGCATATACTGCCAGGTTTCATGTTTATAACTTTCAGAGGCATCTTTTTAAATGGAGGCTACTGTTTGAATTTACTTTTCTTTGCAAAAACAAGCATCGGTTCCAAGTCTTTCAGTCCCTATGCCTGTAGCATTAAATCGAAATGATCATTGGATCTGAGCTTCAATTTGTTTGCCATTTCATGGTCCACAAAGAAATGTTTGCCCTGTAAATGTATGTAGATAGATGTCCCTGCATTTCTCTCCAGGTTATCTGTATCTCATCCAATTGGGCTGTTTTGGAGCGCATCAACAGAACTAGGTTCTTTACCTACATGTCCTCATGTAATTTGGGATCTGCAGAAAAGCAGGGCTTAGAAGATTCTTCTTCTTAATAATCAACAAATATCTTTCAACAAAAAACAACACAGACAATATGCTCTATATGAGTTTCCCAAATCAGTGGAAGGAGATCCTATATGCTGGTAATGTTAGATTTACAGGAAAAGACAAAGATTTTGCAGTGGTTTATAGCACAGTGTCTATTTCTCATCTGCAAACAAACAGGCTCCAAAAGAAGAAAAGGAGAGGAGAATTTATGGGACAAACTCAAGCCATAATGCTAATAACAGATTGTTTTCAAACAGTATTATATGGAACACTACACTAAACAAAATCAGTTTTAAAATGAGTGAGAATTCCAAACAGTATTGGATAGTCATAAGTTTGTTTATATATTTAAAGTTCTCCTTGAAACGTTGGTTTAAGTATAAATGTCCATTTACACATATAGTTTCTGAGATTATTTCATCAGATTATCTTTCCTAACTCCTAGTCAATATTACATGAGTCCCAAATAGATTCAGCCAAATGATCTTATCAATAGTCAGAATAAGAAGTGACAGAAAGAAGTATTTTGTGACAGAAGACATGCTGATGGGTAAAATGTTTAAGTTAGGTATAGATTTGAGTTCTGGGTCAATATCCCTCCATTCTTGGCAGGAAACATGCTGCATCTGCCCTCTGCAGGGCATTTTAGTGGACCTTGAGAAGGCATTTTTGTTCTTAGCCACAGGAGCTACTGACTGTCCCATGTTAAAGGGACACATTTTGGCCTTGACCCATGCATGCCATTCAAATTCTAAAGCTACTCAAGGAGTTTCCACATCAATTTAGAAATGTAATACATACTACTATGAAAAAACTCTATCATGGCCACTGGGGGAAATCTATGGGTAGTCATCTCTAAAATGTTGGCTTAGCCACAAGGAAAAACACTTTTTCTCTCCTGAATACAATAGTGCAGAATGTAGCCATCCTGATAGAGCTCTTACGTTTCTTTAAAATATGTCACTTTTTAGATTTATGACATAAGATGGGGGAAAATGATCATGGGGGAAAGTTATGTGAAGGTCAGATGGAGGGAAGGGTCACAAATAATATTATGTTTGGCATTTCTAAACATTCTTGGTTCCCACGAAGTAACCTCCTTTATATTTCAGATGGCAGTAACAAAAGCACTCTTCTCTTCCCCTTTCTCTTCCTGCTCCTACCATTCCCTGGTTGGCAAAATTTTCTGGTGAAATGGCTTGGATCAGGGCATTCATCTTTCTATCTTCCTCTTTCTTCAAAGGCAACAAATAAAGAAACGTCACAGCAACAATGAGGGTGAGGATGGCATTTGGATGCATCGGTCCCTGCACATGTATGCTTATATGCTGCACCATTTGCCTTTCATTTTCCTTATTATGGAAGCATCTTGGATAGTGCTGGGGAAAGGAGTGGAATAATCTTTTTATCACTCCTCTCTGTGATTTGTATTTGTTTGTTTCTCAATCAATTTGTAGAACTGTTCTAGATTTTATGGAATTGCTACACAAGTAAAAGAATGAGGTAAAGAATAGAGCTTGTACAGAAAAAGAAGGATGGTGAAGTGAGAGTCTCTTTGGATCTGCCTGTATATTTCAGTGGGTGAGGCAAATGGACAGTGTTTATTTAAAAGAAAAAGGAAAGATACATCTTGAAGTACTATGAATCTTAACAATATGACTGAATGGAATGTACAGCTAAGTTTTGTATATTTTCACTATTTAGAAGAGAACTTTTTCAATGATGTAGAGTCTCTTAACAGGGGACAGATGGTGGTAGAAGAGAACCTCAGTTCCTGATATCTATTCCCACAACTTATTTAAGATGGGAAACAATGTAGAAGTGTCACAGGCTTGCCACCCAGCTATAGCCCTGGGAATCAACTAGCCCATGTTTGTAAAATGTGGGCCATGGTTTTATTTCAGTACTCCCCTATCTAGAGACAAGTATGGCAATGCCAGCAAATGGCTTTTTAGTTTTCTTTAAGGCTTTGCTTCATTATGGAGATAAACAATCAGAATATTTTCAGATTGTTCTGGTGTTTGGTGGGAAACTAGGAAATTTGTTCCCTCCTTTTAAAAAAGTTAATTAACTTTATCACATGGTACTTCACTTTACCTTGGTAACACCTCTGCTTGGCTTAGCTGTTAGAGGTTCTAGAAACAATATCATATTCCATCAAAACAATCTTAGTCTCTTGTTGTTCCTTGAATTCTGATTGTTGGTAAATTAAGATGTATTTCTTTTTTAAAAAAAAAAGTCTGAAATGTTAATACACCAGTAAAAGTGCATCTATATCTTAAAGTTTATTTCTTTCACGTCTTTTTGAGTTTTCCTAGTTCTTTGTCTACAAGTTGAGGGGGAGGACTTCCACATGTGGCTGATGCCAGAAGAACCTGGGCTTTTGGAAGGGTCGTTGGTTGGAAGCAAACAGCTCTCTGCTCTCAGAAGGGGGAGTTGCCATCTAGAAAAAAAGAAGGAAGTAAATCCTCGCACAAAGATGCAGTTGTCACCAATTTTAGAAAGACTGGAATGTTAGAACCCTATCTGAGGTTTAAGGAAAGGATTCGATTGTTATGAATTAACTCTCTGTGTGCCAAAGGGCGCCAATAGGAAACCTCCCTGTGGATGAAAGTTGAACCTCCCCTCCCTTTATAAAAATTTGGATCATATATTTTTCCTTCCATCAATGTTTCATCTGGATTTGTTATTTAAAAACAAGAAAAGGGGGGAAACGCCACACGTCAAAAAATATTGCCACTGAGTTCGGCGGCAGAGTAGGAAAAAGAAAGTTTCTTGTGGGTTTGTAACAGAAATTAGCCATTGAAATCACTGGGCTGTAAGGTTCAGGCAAATCCTTGTGGAGAGTTGGAGCTCTTGCCCTCCTCCTGTTAAGAAATCTTTCTGTCAGATGAATTTTGATGTGACCTTTTGTGTTCCACAACACATGATTCCGGAGAGAATCATTTGACATTAATAACTTTTTTGTTGATGTTGTTTCCCTAACAAATACACGTTCAAAGTTGGTACAGCGACTGGGCAAAGCGGACGATTGTGCTGCCGGAGGGCATCAGTGTCGCGCGAGCCAAAAAGTGGGCGCCAGGCCCTTGCCGCGCGCCCCCCACCTTTCCGGGACCCAGGCCACAGACCCGAAGGCCTGGAAAGCTCGGCCTCCCGCCCACACTAGCAGGGAAGGGAGAGAGGAGAGCAGAGCTGGGCGCGCCCTGTACCCTAGCCCGGCATGCCATCGCTCGCTCTTGGAGATGCTGCCAACTGCCCCTGAGTGCCTGTCTGGGCATCGGGCATTCTCAGCGGCTCTCCAGGCTCCGATCCGCCGACCCCAGGGGGAAGGGTCCACAGCTTGGAGGTCGCCGGCTATTACAACACTCTCCTTTCCCAGGGAGACCCTGGAGGGTGGGGGAGCCTGTGTGGACGGTGGTTGCGTTCCAGGGCGGAAGGCTGAGCTAGAAGTGGTGGTTAAGGGAGGACAGATGCCTGTCGCTCGCTCGGGAAAGGAGATGTAGGCGCAGGAGTTGGCAGGGCCTCTGGGGGTAGCGCGTGGCTGGGGCAGAGGTGCGTTGGGCGCGAGGGTGAAGAGGGGAGGCCAAGGGCTCAGAGCAGAGTGAGATTTCCTACCTTTGTGCCTGCTGTGCTCTTGGGCGTGACTCTACAAAGTCGGGCCCAGAACAGTGGTCCCGCGTGGGAGAGGTGATCGTGGGAGATGAGGCCCCAAGAGGAAAGGAGAGAGGAGATAACAGCAAGGAAATTAGCTAAGAAAAACAGACAGGTACTTGGAAAGTAGAGAGACTTGGACTTTGCCTGGCTAGGAATGGAAGGGAACAGCCAAAGCTAGGGAGCAAAGTTCTAAGGTGGGTGCTCTTTAGCTCGACCCATCAAACTTCTGGCTGCTTCTGACCTCAGCTCTCCTGAAGAGGGACCTTATCTCGCAGCACTGAGGCACAATGCAAAATGATTCTCTGATGCCCCAGAAACCGGCCACTCCCTGCTGAGCCTAAACTCAGTTCCCCAAAGACAGGAACTCAGAAGCTTCCCTGGGCACCCTGTCATCCTAAGCCAGAGCTGAGAGTGGCGAGCTGCCAGGGGCCGCCTAGTACTGGAGGCCTGGCTTCCACCTCCAACGGTTGGACCCTCGCAGGTCGGCGCACTCCCCGGCCTGAGCCACCCGAAGCCCCTAGGAAAGGTCTCCCTGTGGAGGAAACTCAGCTCGCAGAGCCCCGCAGAAGGGCCCTGGGAGTTCCGGAGCGGCCTTTCACCTCCCGAGGAGACAAGGCTGGAGGTGGACTGACGCTCCGGAAGCCGGAGGTGCACAGCGGGGCTGCGGACGTGGGGTGCTGGGTAGGAGGGGTGCAAAGGCGACGCGGGGCAGAAATAGGGCTCCCGCGGGGAGCGGGTCCGTGCTGACTCGAGGCCCGGCTGCCGCCTGGCTCCGGAGCCTCCCGCTCACTCCCGCCGCGCCTGCCCGCGGCCACTCACCGGGGCCTGCGGCCAGCCCGGGCCGGGGTCGAACTGAAACAAGGATGCTTCTATTTACTCGCCTCTGCCTGTGGATTTCTAAGACATTCAGCAGGCACAATCATTAAACTAATTTGTATTTGATTGTTTGGGCGGACGGAGGGTAGTTTTATTGCGCTAAGCATTCAAGCAGGCACGCATCGCTGATTACCAGTATACATTAAATAAAGTTGTTTGTACACATTGTCTTACCACATATAGGCAGAGGCTTATTATTCTAATTACTCTAATTAGTGCATTGAAATGTTTTCTACTTGATTTGAGAAGACAGTGATTAGTTCTATTACTTCTTTTAACTCGTATTTTATGGAAAACTGTTGATGCATGTTCAAATTACTTTTTTTTGCCCCTGGAATATAACGCTGACCCAAACGCAGTGAACTGCACGGTCCTTGCGGGGCCCCAACTTTGATGTGGGCCTCGGCTTGGAAGAGGCGTCTGTTATTTATTATTTTCCTCTCTCCGGCTTAGCCTGGGCTCTCAGCGCGGACCACCGCCCCTGCCTCGTCCTGCGCTCCAGATGCGCGTCCCGCTCAGACCAGCTCAGAACCCGCGAGGACACGGCCTCCCTAGCCTGCTGCCCCGCTAGGTCCCTGGGTGCGATTACTTTTTAAAGACTCCCTTAAGCATATTTTCCGTGAATCTGTTTCTTGGGCTTTAATGTTACTATTAATTGATAAGATCAGCTCATCAAACATACTATTTCGATAGGGAATTGTAATTAAAACCTTAATCCTGTTTGAGACTTTTTTCCTTTAAACTCCTTTTTCTTTTGGAAGGGGTACAAAGTTCACTATAAAAAGTATTATAACAGGGAGATTAATTCGTTATCTAAATAACAATCTTTGCTATTGATCCAACGTACTTTCTGCTACCTTTGTGTGAGTCCGGAAGGCCCTTTAAAGAGGAGAATATGACAAATCAGAAGATTTGGACCGAGCCCCGCAGACTCTGACCTACTGGGGCGAGCAGTCTGAGGTCCCTCGCCCTTAACCACGCTCTCAGGAGGACTCCAAGGTGGATCCGGACGGGGACGCTGGGGACCTGCGGCGCCGGTGCCGCAGGCTGGGGAGCCGGGCCTCCTCTAGGTCCCTCTCCTTTCGAAAAGGCAGATCTGCTCAGTCTCTAGGTAAATATTCGATTGGTTCTACTTTTACTTTTAATATTTAAACTCGGATTATCCTGTCTGTAAGTGCGCGTTCCTAACCTTTGCCGGTGGCTGAGATGTAATAAACCCTGGCGGCCCGGCGCGGGCCCACGCTGGTCACGGCCGCCGCCTCCCGCCCGCCCCGCCCCCGGCCCGGCCCCCGCCCCTCGCCGCCCGCAGCCCGAGCCACGCGGGAATGAAATCAGCGCCTCCCGGCAGCTGACGGCTGAGCATCCAGGGCGCTGGCAGGCGGGGGTGGCCGCCCTTTATCCAGGCTGAAGAGTCCTCGGGGGCTGCAGATGGAGACGGGCAACCCCGCAGTGCCCCGGAGCAGAAAGAGCCCAGCTTCCCGGAGGCTGCGGCCCCCAGGCAAGGGAGGAGGGAGTGGGGAGTGGGGCCGGGAGGTTGGGCTGGGACGCCCCTGTGCCTGCGGGTGGGTGGGGTGGGGGAAGTGGACCCTGTCCAAATGTATCTCCCTCCTCGCATGCCCCCTTTAAAAGAGGTCGCGGCCCCAGTTTGAGAAGCAGCCAAAGAATTTCTGAAGCAAAGAGGACCGTTTGTGCTCCCAGGTCAGCTCAGTAGTCCGAGATTTTCTTCTTTTCTAAGACCCACCCCCCGCCCCACGCACCCTCCTTCTTCCCCTCAAACAAAGTCTTCTTCCCCCGAGTAGAGACTTGTTATGTAACAAAGTCTCCCAAGCTGGTTTAACTGGAGAATAAAGGACACCCTAGCCCCACCCCTATTCCTCCCCTCTCTTCCCCCACAGCATCTGTTCCCCAGGACTTTAGTCCTTGTACCCAAGGAAGATGCCGACTTTAGACGAGTAGAACTTTGGCGCCCCACAGTGGTACCAGCTTGGAACTACTCTCGATTTTACAGTCTAATCAGTTCTAGTTTTATTTCGGATCAAGTTCTCCTTCCCCTTTCTCCCCCTACATTCTTTCACTCGCCCCTCCTAGCCTCACACTTATGAAGGTGACCCTATACACATACCTCATACAAAGGTTTCGAATCCAGTTCTAGGTAAATCCCTGAGTAGGGATTTGTAAAGTTTAGCTACATGCATTGTACATGACCAAAGTTTCCAAACAAAAGCAGGAAGAGAGGATCGCACCCCCAACGCATAGTTCCTATGTTTTGGGACCGTAATGGGCAAGCATTCCGTCTCTCAAAAAGGCTTCAGCTTATCACAGGTGTGAAGACCAGAATACCAGCTTAGAAGCCGTGGTTAATAGCAGATACTATGTTTCAGCGAGGAAAAAGGGAGCCCAGCAAATAACTTTCTACATTTATCTCAGACCTTGCTACATCCTTTTTTTCAGTTTTAGGGTTCAAAAGTGAGTTTTTTCAAGTACATTACTCGAACAAGGCACATACATGGAAATATTTCCCAGGATACTGAAATTATTCCCACCTTCAAACTCTTACCAAAAGTATCCATTCAGCCTATGGAGTTGAATTTTGCTCCGTTCAGAGCCCAGTGAATTTGACCTTCTCCGACACTATTGACCATTTTCACCACGGGAGGTGTGTTTTCTTCTTTGCCTTTATCCCAAGTCATGTGACAAAGACAGGGAAACAAGACAAGAACTTCAGGAAGTGCCCAGCAGTAGCAAGGGAACTGGGCTTGCAGTCAGAACACTGGCCTTTGCATATCTGCTGCACACTTAGCAGCCAGCAACCTGGGGGACATGAGGTGATACCTGTAAGTCTCCTTTTAATGTGCAGAATATGACTACTGTCTCTTTTAAATCTTACCAACAGGGTTGAAGTAAGGCCCGAATGTTATCATGTACCTGAAAGTATTAAATAAAGTGCAAGTCCGATGTGACATGCTGCTGTTACTAATTCTAGAGGAAGTCTCCATTGTGACTATCCAGCAAGAAATGTGTTTAACTTATTAACAATGATGTGTGAGGAAAAAGAAAAGCAGGGACAGCTATCTCAATTGCATTGCCCAGGGAGAGACAACCAATTTTGATTAGCTTTAAATCGGGGCTGCCACTCTTGGGCTTTTGTGTTAGGGTATTGGGCCTAACTTATACCTAAAGTCATCCTGAGAGCCTCCAGCGCCTCACAGCAGTAATCACGCAATTGTAGCTCCTCTGATACCAGGGCTAGCCCAGCACTCTGCACACCACTCCACTTCTTTAACATCTTTCGACCTCTTGACGTTTACAGCGTCCTTCTCTGGGTGTCATTTTTAGCAGCCTGCATTTGTCAAGCAGAGAACACTGGTGTCTCACACGCAAAACCAACCATGCACAGGAAGCCGCAGACGCAGCAAGGTCCGCGCTAATTCCCAGAGAATCCGTATCGACCTCTCCACTCGTGGAGGGCCCACATCCAGTCCCTGGACTTGGAAATAAGACGGTTTGGCTCTTTGAATCCCACTGGCACTTAGAGGCATCGTGGAGTCCCTAGGAGGGGCGGGGCGCCGTGGGGAGAACCAGTCCGCTCTTCGGGATGCCCTTCGGCACTAAGCACTAGGGGGTCTCCGGCCTGCCAAGGGCCCTTCCGCTAGCTGCTGGAGATGGAGGGTCCCCTGCCACTCTGGCCCAGGAGCAGCAGCTGGTCTTGCCCAGGGCCTGCTCGGGAGACCATGAGGGGCTCTCAGCAGGGCGTGGCGGGGGCCCAGGCATCTCCCGCCTAAGCTAGCCAAGGCGTGACCCGGACAGGTCTGCGGAGGAAGGTAGCGTTTCTTTCTTCCTGGGCCGCTCAAGCCTTGGCTGTCTTTTCCCTTCTCCACTTGGGCAGTGCTGGGGTCAGGGTTCCTCAGAAGTTCAAGAGGACAGGGCCAAGGCGGTCCGAAGTCCCGGGCTGAAGCCGCCCCAGGGAGCGAAGCCGCGGGGCCTCGGGTTCGCGGGGCCCTTGGCCCGGGGCCTGGAGAAGCCGCCTCGGGAAGACCCAGAAGGACGTGATCTGCAACCCGTGAGCCTGCCCCAAGCACCCCAGTCGCGCCCCAAAGCCCCTCACCTAGATGGTTTCTCCAACCGCCTGTAGGATCCTTGGCTACCAGCACAGGAAGGAGCCAAGGAGTATGGGTGGCAGTGGCGCCTAAGGCTTCAAGGGGAGCAGGTATTCCACTGGGCGCCGGGAGGAAAGTTGAGGCAGGAACCAGGAGATTCTGGGAGCTTGCAGTCCAACAAATACCAAGGACTTGGCGCCAGGGGCACTGTCCCTCGTGTGGGAAATGCCCAACCACTAGCCCCACGGACAGCGGGACGTATGCCAGGTTCCCGGAGACCCTGAACGGAAAAGCACGGGCACTGCTCTCTGCAAGGAGGCGTTCACAGCAGGTATGTGAGCACCCACGCACTTCTAGGGGGGACCTGAGTTCAACTGAGTGAGATTCTTAGTCAAAGCTAGGAGGAAAGGACATTTAGCTCTCTCTAAAAACTGAGGTGGGGGGGAGCTTTGGCAGAAAGAAACTGCATAGACTTATTTTCTCCAGATAGGAGACAAGTGGCACGAGGTGTCAGGAAAGCAGGAGAAAAGGGAGAGGGTGACCAGGTTTGAGGGCCTGGTCCTGAGAAGAGGAATGGGTGTCTGGCATAAGAAGGGAAACTACTTGTGGAGTTAATTGGTAGAGGGTCTTGAAGAAGTTTTAATTAGACTCAAAAGGCAATTAAGAGCCTTTGTAATGGAGAGATCCGATGAAGATAGTGCTTTGGGGGAGGTAGAGTTTTGGCTTAGCATCAGACTGGAAAGAGGTGAGGCTGAAAGTAGCCAGGGCAGCAAGGAATGGTCAGTCAGGGAGTCTGAGGTTGAGCAGATGATGGTGCCTGAATGGCTTCGGGGCCTACAATGGAGAAATAAAGAATGGTGAGGCCATGAATACCTTTTGGGGGAATCAGAGGAACAAGGATAGGAAGACGAGAACAAAAGAGAATTGGAAAAACTGTGTTCGGTTTTAGATGTGCTTCTTACACATTACAAACACACACACACTCACATCATGAAGCCAGCAGGATAGCAGGTTTATCAGCAACATCTATTCATTGAATTCACTTCTCTAGCTGATCCTTACAAAAATAACAGTTCCAATTTAGGAAAATTTTATTCAGTACCTACTGTGCTCGGCCCTGTCCCAAGTGGTGTCTCTGTGACTGAATATGAAGGAAGAAAAATGAACATAAACCAAAGGCTAGACATTTTTCATATGTAGTAGTACTCTCCTTAATGTTGAGAAACCTTTTAGAACTGCAGCCAGGCTTCTAGTAACTTCCAAAGAGGCCTGCTGGAGCATATCACTTCTTTTTTTTTAATATGTTTCTCATCACATACTTCATCCAAATCTTTATTTGTTTTCAAGACAGTTTTAAGAAGAGTCTATTTTAAGAGAATTTAGACACACTAAACTTTCCTTTTTTAACATACTGCCAACTACAACTATGGCGTTAGATTTGAGAATTTATTTGTTCATATGTAGTATTTCTTGTCAGTTAAAGCACATAAGATCTCTAAGAGTTCCTGATCTTTAAAAGGTAAAAATGGTAGGGCTGGGGATTTAGCTCAGTGGTGCCATGCAAGCACAAGGTCCCGAGTTCCATCCCTGGTACCAAAACAAAATAAAACAAAAATGGTATACTGGGCCATTTTGAGTTAGGAAAATGGAAAGCAATTTGCATAGAGACCAAATGAATACATGTATGTCAATATTATCCTAAATAGAATAAAAAGTAACTGAGACTGCCTACTTTTAAGTACGCAGTGTGAGAAAACCTGACATTTTCCTCTCTTAGATCAGAAACATTATAAGGATGCTTACTCTTACCACTTTTAGTCAATGTAGTACTGAAGTCTAAGCCAGAGCAATTAGGCAACAACAACAACAACAATAAAGGCATCCAAATTGGAAATGAATAAGTTAAATTGTCTCTGCAGATGACATGATCTTATATATAGACAATTCTAGACTCCACCAAAGAGCTGTTAGTTAACTTAATTCAGTAAAGTTGAAGGTTATAAAATCAACATAAAAATTAGTAGCATTTATGTACACTAACAACAAATTATCCAAAAAAATTAAGAAAACAATGTCACTTATAATAGCATCAAAATAATGTTTAGGAATAAATTTAACCAAAGAAGTGGAAAATCTCTATGCTGAAAATGGTAATAAAACAATGAAAGAAATTGAAGAAAGCACAAATAAATCCAAATATATCCCATGCTCATGAATTTGAAGAACTGATTTTATAAAAATGCCCATACTACCCAAAGTAATCTACAGAATCAATGCAACTCCTATCAAAATCTCAAGGATATTTTACAGAGAAAAATTTAAAATTTTAAAATTAATTCCTAACTACAAAAGATCTGGGTAGCCAAAACAATCTTGAGCAAAAAGAACAAAGTTGAAGGCATCATGCTACCTGAATTCAAAAATATACAAAACTATACTATTCATAATAAGATGATACTGACATAAGAACAGACAGATTGACCAATCAAGGCAGAAAAGAGCCCAGAAATATATCTATGCCTTTACAGTCCATTGATTTTTGACCAAGTTGCCAAAAACATAGGGGACAACTTTTTTAATAAATGGTGCTGAGGGCCAGGGATTTACCTCAGTGGTTCTGCCACCTGCCTCACAAGTGCGAGGTCCTGAGTTCATTTCCCAGTACCAAATAAAAAAAAATGGTGCTGAGAAAAGTACATGGCCACATATGGAAGAATGAAATTGACCCTATCTGATATCACATAGAAAAATCAACTCAAAATGAAATAAAGACTTAAAAGATCTGAAACTGTTAAAGTACTAGAAGAAAAATAGACAAAAAACTTGACATTGGTCTGAACAAATTTTTTTTATGGTAACGTCAAAAGCACAATGAACAAGAGCAAAAAAATATAGGCAAATGGGATTACATCAAATGAAAAACCTCCACAGCAAAAGAATCAACCGAGTGAATCTATTGATTAGGAGGAAATACATCTGATAAGGGGTTAATATCCAAAATACACAAGGAACTCAAACAATAACAAGAAAACAAATAACCTGGTTGTAAAATGGGGAGGGGCTAAATAGACATTTCTCAAAAGAAGACATGCAAATGACTGGGCTGAAAGATACGATAAAAAAAATACTCACTCAATGTTACTAATCAGGAAATTGCAAATCAAAACCACAATGAGATATCACCTCAATGAGATATCACCAACTTTCAATGGATACTATCAAAAAGACAAAGGTGCTGGTGATGATGTGGAGAAAAGGGAATTCTTGCACACTGCTGGTGAAATACAAATTAGTATTCCCAATATGGAAAATAGTTTCTCAAAAAATTAAACAGAACTACCATATGATTGAGCAATCTTAGTACTGTGTGTGTGTGTCCAAAAGAAATGAAATCCATACATTAAAGAGGCATCTGCACTTCCATGTTCATTGCAGCATTATGCATAGTAGCCAAGATTTGGAATCAACTTAAGTGTCATCGATAGATAAACAGGTAAAGAAAATACAGTACAGACACAAAATAGCATACTATTTGGTATTTAAAAAAAGGAACAATTGTCATGTGTAGCAATCGGTGTCATTTCTATTCAACATGGACAAACCTGGAAAACATTATGCCATGTGAACTAAGCCAGGCACAAGACGACAAATTTGTATGATCTCATCTACATGTGGAATAAAAAATGTTGAACACATAGAACAGCGAGCAGAATGGTGGTTGCCAGGAGTGGGGAACTGGGGGGCTGGTAGGAGTCAGAGATGTTGTCCAAAAGGTACAAATTTTCAAATAGACAAGAGAGCTATTGTAATTATGGTGACTATAGTTAACAACTATGTAATGTATACAATAAAAATGTATACAATTAAAAATGGTCACATCTCAAATATTCTACCACAAAAAATAATATGATGTGATAAACATGTTCAAGAGCTTGACACCATGATATTACTATATATATAATACATAGCAAAACATAACAGTGTACTCCCTAAAATAGACAATTTTCATTTGTTAGTGATATCTTTTTTTTTTTTTTTTTGGTATTGGGGATCAAAGTCGGGTCCTTGCCCTTGAACAGCAGGCGGTGAAACCACTGAGCTAAATCCCCGGCTCTGTTAGTGATGTCTTAATGAAGCTG
This sequence comes from Heterocephalus glaber, assembly GCF_000247695.1. Next base: position 6,270,146 of record NW_004624810.1, on the reverse strand, counting down.
GGGTACAGAGAAATGAAGACAGAGCATGAATTGACCTGCCTAAAATCTCTCTTCCTCTTTCCTGTGCCAAAGATAATCAACCTAGGTTGGTTTTATTTCCCACTGTTTATCTAAAATCAAACCAACCAGAAGACCTTGTTTTTCTTTAGAATATCACAAAGTTGTATTTAGGAAGAAAAACAAAGCTTTTCACCTAAAAATGTTTTTTAGAAATTAATATTTTTAGGGTACTGGGAAAAATCAGAAACTATTTTCTGTAACATTTGTCAGAATAAGATTAGCTCTAACTTGTTATGGAAATTAAAGTTTTCTAGAGTCACATGAACATTTTTTTCAGAAGCAGACACATTATTGCTATAACCCCCTAATATGTTATAAAATATACCATATAAACAAGCCTTTCTGGTTTAACTAAGTGGACTGGAGAGACCATTGGCTCAGAGTTAGAAGGCGAATGTGTACAATAGAGGACCTGCCAGATGCTGCCTGCCTCACTGTTGTCGCTAGCATAATCTCTTAATTTGGAAGGTAAAAAAGATATTACAAAATGGTTCTGCATAGGGCTGCATTATCAGAATTATCTATACAGGGAGGCAACATCCTAGAAATCAGTGAAGAAGAAAGAGCTACCTGTGGTGTAGATTTAAATGGTATCTTAATCAAATGATAAATATAAATGCAAAATTTACTTTCTAATTTTGCAGCACTTCATATAGATATAAAGAAAAATATGACAAGTACCTGTATTCCTACCACATAGTTTAAGAAATAGAACATTATCAATATGCTATTTCCCCCACAGTTATGGCTCCCTAATCACCTCTCCTCTCTTCTCCACTAGATATAACCACTAAATTTGGTATTTATTATTTCCATTAATTTATTTTATATTTTTACATATATCTATATTTTTAAGTCTGCCGTATTTTAAAGCTTTATATAACTAATATAACTTTTTTTCAGTATCTGGGATTGAACCCAAGGCAATCACAGTGAACTACATTTACATCACTTTACTATTATTATTGTTGTTGTTGTTGTTGTTGTTGTTATCATTATAATATATTTTTGTGGCAGAGTCTCACTAAGTTGCCCAGTATGGGCTTGAATTTGGCAACCCTCCTGCCTCAGCCTCCCAGAGTATTGGGATTATAGGCATGTGCCATCATACCTGGCTAGACATAATAACATTTTTTTGTTTGTTTTGAGACAGGATCTCACTATAGATCAGGCTGGCCTTGAACTCACTGTGTAGCCTAGGCTGGCTTCAAATTCACATCAATCCTCCTGCCTCAGCCTACTAAGTGTTGGGATTACAGGCATGCACCACCACACCAGGCTTAGACATAACATCCTTAAATAAGCCATATTTCACAGAAGATTTAAAAAGACCTCAAGTACCAAAAAGACAGGTGCCTTGGATATACTGTTCTACTTTCCAAATTTACACAATGCATTATTTTTTTTCCAAAGATCATTATGGCTCTTCCAACCCAGTTAAGTATTCAAAAAATGAAATGCTCCAGAGCAGAGCAGAAGGCAATAATAACAATATTTATATTTTGCTCCACTTTTTATGGTCTTAGGGATTGAACTCAAGGCTTTACACAGGCTAAGAAAGCACTCTACCATGGAATTGCACCCTCAGCCCTAAGTGTTGCTCTTTGTATCTCAGTAGGAACAAAGCCTATATATTTTATTAATTATCAGCATAACTGCTTATGTAAGCCAAAGAAAATAGACTAGCATATGTGTGTACTTGTATATAACTGCATGTCCTAATAGTTGCCACTTCAGGAATATTTACTTCCCAATGAAACACATTATTTTTCATTTTGAGTACTTTTATGGGTATCAAATGATTCTGGAAAAATTATGCTGTATGTATCAAGAGTATTTGAAAATAAAAAGATATACTCCTTCTCTTTTCCAGTTATAAATAACACCAAAAATATGGTAGAGTTTTTCCAAAGATGATCACTACCCCAGCCCCAATTCTATGTATTTCCTAAAATTGGTTTTACCACTTCTCCATCCCCACCAAACTCACTCTACCTAAGCTGAGCGGTACTTGCTTTGATTGATCAAATGCAGCAATGGAAACGACTCTAGGCAGCTTACAAGGCTAAATTTTAAGAGACCGTGTAACTTCTATATTTGCACTCTTGGAAGCATTAAGAGGAAAGAGAAATGGGGTGCCCCAGGCAACAGCCCTGCTGAAGCCCTGCTGAGCCAAACCCAAGCCCAACCAATCAGCTTGCTGCATACAACCATAAGTTAGCTTGGACAAGAAGAACAGAAGAATGGCCCAAATCCACAGAATCATGCAAAATAATAAATCATTATCATTTTAAGCCATACGTTTTGAAGTGACTACAATGCTGCAATAAATAACTGAAATAGGGAGTAAAATGTAAATGAGTTTGTGCTATAGGTTTGGCATAAGGCAAAACGATAAGAAAATTTTCACAGAAAGGAGGTTTTAACAGTTATGTGTCATAATAAAACTCAACGTTTAAAGGTTCTTGGATTGTCATTCCCACCCAACTCAGTCGTCTGAGGTATGTCACATAACAGTGAAGGACTTCACCCTAGATGAAAAAAGTACAAACACTGACTTAACACTTACTGATGAGTGTATAGGAGATTCTGAAATTCTCTGATATGAATATTACAGTGGTCACAAGGAGTTTATAATCCATGAACACAAATACATACCAATTTCCAAAATGGAAGCATATGAATAGTATGTGTAATCTAACTGTATTAAAGTTCTTTTTTGGAAGAGAACCCAAAACTAGGAGGAATGACATAAGAAAATGATATAGCAGTATATAGTAAAATGAGAAAGTCCAATCTGGTAAGAAGAGGTGAGATAGCACTTTATGTAGGGAACAACTGGAAAAGATGGGGAATTTGCCTTTTATAGGAAATCAGTGGGAGGAAATATTATTTAAAAGAATATTTCCTTTTAAAACAATAATATATGACTATTAGGACTCTCATTTGCAAAGAACTGAAACCAAATCAAACAGGCCTAACAAATAAAGATAATCAATCGGATTATAAAAAGTAAATTTCTGAAATGAATTGATCCAGAGGACAATGGAATAATCAAGACTGAGTCTGGCTCTCTTCATCTCCTGACAGATGAACTCGCTGGTGACCAGAAAGCTTGATGTTATGCTAGACTTACATGCCACACTACCAGCAGCCCCAGACTGAAAAGTTCCACTGGAGACCCAGGATTAATTGTGTTGCCCATCTCTTTCACTAATCACTGTATTCATACTGGGCAGTGGGTGACAATCCCCTGACAGGCCAGTCAGTTCACATGCCAACCCTTAAAGCCAAGGGATCAGCCTCACCCAAGCCTCAAGTCCTGAGAGTCTAAGAGGAGTTTTTCCCCAGAGAAAAAATGGCAATTCAAGGAGGGTTAAAATGTGGCTGAATAGGAGAAAAGCAGCAAAAAGTTTTTTTCTTTACTATAATTAATGTACTTTTAATATGCTAATGCTGATATTTTAAACATCTCCAGGCTAAGACCTAAAAGTACAGGAATGTGTATGTCAACTTAGCAACTTAAAGAAATATACTATACCTAATGTAAGTAAGTTACAAAAGTGAAGACTATTAGCAGTCATCAGCCTACAGTTTCCTATTTCTAACTATATAGGTAATAGACCTTTTAAGAAACTACTCTTAAAAAGATTAAAAAACTTTTATCTAAAAATGTACTTATTTGAAATTCCACAACATTCTTAATGAAAAAAATATTATCTGCATAATTACATTAAATGGCTTCTGGAATACATTACCACTAATGATGCTAATAGAGTTAGGCCAGATGCAAACTATAAAAACATCCATTATCTTTTGTCCTTGAAGGAACTTTAAAAATTGCATTTCTTCCTGTAGGAAGCTTACTAATGCTACACTATAATTGCTTTTATTTTGTAAACTGCTCTTCAGAGTCTCACTATTTCACAAAAGTTTCAGAAATGATTCTAAAAATATTTCCTATCATTTTGTACATTTTTCCTGTGTCACAGTTTCATGCATGACTGATTTAATGAATGTGGTAGCCAAGGTATTTAAATCTGATTTTTACTATTTTCCTAGTTTACATCCAGTCCACAGACGTTAATTTGGTAGCACTATAAACAACAAAAATATTTTCTAAAAAAAATTAAGTTTTCATTATTGGTAATACATGAAAGTTGAAAAATAGATTTTATTGTGTATCAGTATTATGTTAGTTTTAATTTTATGTCATAAAATTAAAATAACTACAGTGATAAAGTATTTAATTGAAATATTCTAGGTATCAAGTTAATAAAAAAAGCAAAATCCCTATTCAAATGTTTATTAAAAATAGTTGTTTATAAGTAGGCAAAAGCATGGTGACAGAAAAGTGCACACAAAATTCAGGGATGATGAGGTCTCAAAAATAAAGTATATATAATGGAAACTTCTGTTATATCATGGACATTAGTGCTCATGAAACATTTTGAGTCCAGTCTAAAAAAATGCCTTTATTTTCCTGTACATACATTGTAGTCAGAAGCTTTTGGGACTTTGCTGGGAAGTATATAAACCAGGGTCCTTCAGGGAAAGAGAACCAGTAGGATGTATATATTAGAGAGATTCATTGCACAGTGCTGGCTCATGCCACTGCGGAGGTTGGCAAGCCCCAGATCTGCAGGGTAGGATGGCAAGCTGGAGACCCAAGAGAGCTGCAGCTGCCATTTGAAGACCAGCAGGCTGGAGAGGGAGAGCTCCAGCTGGAGTTCTGGGGCAGTCTGCTGGACAAACTCGGTCTTGCTCTGTGGAGGCCCATCTTTTTGTTCTGTGTGGGCCTTTGAATGATTGGATGAGGGCAATTCATTTTACTCTAACTCCATTGATTTGAATTTTATTTGTGTTGTGATGGTGTGTGTGTGGGTGTCTTACTATATTGCCCAGGCTGGTCACAAACTCCAGAGCTCAAGCAATCCTCTAGAGGAATGCACGACCAAGCACAACTGTTTAAACGTGAATCTTATCGAAACAGTCTCCAGTGAAACACACCAAATAATGTTTGACAAAATATCTAGACATTCTGTAGTTCAGCCAAGTTGACAAAACTGACCATCACTAGTCCACCCTCACTGAGTTGTAGGAACAAAAAGCAAAACTTAAAAAAATAAAAAATAAAAATAAAAAAATTTTTAAAAATAAAATTTAAAAAAGGGCCGGGGATTTAGCTCAGTGGTTTTGCCACCTGCAGCGCAAGCGCAAGCACCGGAGTTCAATCCCCCGTACCAAAAAAAAAAAAAAAGCAAAACTTTTGTTCATGATCTGCCAAGGGTGATGATTGGTGCCATTCTGATTGTTAGCCCTTGGTTTCTGCACCTGTGAACACTGGCTGTGAGAAAAATAGCACCATATATTGCAGGCTGATTCAGCGCATATACAGCTCCCTGAAGAACCTTGCCTCAGCTCTGTAAGGTACCACAAACCTGCTGGTGCTGTAACTGAATCTTCAAAATGCCACCCCACCATTCTGCCAAGCCAGCTGCTTCAGAATGGCGGGGAACATCTTAAGACCAGTAAATTACATGCCCCTGGACCTATGTGCTACAAAATGAGTTCCTTGATCAGCAGCAATGCTGTGGGGAAGCTATGATGGTGCATAAGACCTTCTATTACTACAGATGTTGGTTTTAGCAGAAGCATTGCATGAAGAAAGACAAATACACATCCAGAGTAAATGTCCATTCCAGAAAGAACAAAATGATTGCTCTTTGATGATGGAAGTGGTCCAATGTGATTTCCCTGCAACCAGGTCTGGTTACATAGCAGCTGGGCTCTTACATGATCTTACTTGTCTACTGGCTATAAAATGGTGAAAGAGCCAATAAGATTTAGGAGGAGGGAGTTGATATTTCAATGTGCTAAACACAGGAGATTCTATAACCTGATATAATTTTACTCTGAATAAGTTCTGGGACTGCTACTCAACTTAAATGTTTGGTGTTGAACTTAAGTTCTTAGGACAGCTGTTAGCCAAACAAATCTGTCAGCCATCGGTCTGGTACTGTATATGTGGCTCTTTCAGGCACTAGACCAGGCAGGAAGCAATAAGCAGGAAATTGTAGGCCAGTGATGGGAAAAAGTTCAAATAATTGGGCTGTTTTAATGTGACTTAAACTTGTTTTACAAAATATCTTTTATATATTTCAAAAGCTCCATTTTCCTCTCTTGTTTTCTAAGTGTTTGCATCTATTGTCTAAATAACCTCATGTCTGTTCCAGGCAGACAGATTCACATGGCATAAAAACCTCTGCCAGTCCATCTGGTCCTATAATGCATGTATCAAGAAAACAGAAAAAATGCTCTCTTATTCTGTTTTTTAATCTACAGGGTCCCTAAATTTCAGAGGAAACCTTAAATGTAATTACCCTTTGCATACCTAATAAAGATATGTATCCCATGAAGGTCAGCGCCAGTTTAATGAGAATGTAAATCTGGTGCCTTTCACTAACACTGAATTCATAGTAGGAGTTTCATGTTTCAATTAAGTAATTAAAACTTGTTGAAATTAATATCAACTTTAAATTTCCATAACTCAAAATATAATGTCACACAAAATTAAAAGACAGACTAGGAAAAGATGGGAAAATAGCATTTGCGAAAGAGATGGTAAATCTGAAAGTGATGAAATGATTTTCAAAATAGATGAGAAATTAAAAGAAAATAAATCTGCCTTTAAAAAATTCCCTAATTTGTAAAACATGGAGCTTTATGGTCTTGCCTTATACTGGAGATAGGCTAAGCTCTGCATAATTGCCAATATTTATTCAACAAATATGTATTGAATATCTGCTATGTGCCAGGTTCTATTATGTGTCTTGGCAATACAGCAGTGTACAAAACAAAGTTTTTGTGCTTATACAGCTTAAAATTATAGAGAGGTAGATATAAATGAATATGTAATTCGTCAAATAGTCTTAAGTGCTATAAATAAAAAACCTGCAGGTTACTGATGGGTAGAGAAAAATGTTCTATTTGATTTTGGATGATCAATATGGGCTTCTCAGCACAATCACTATATAAGGAGAGACTTTAAGGAAATGAGAGCTGCAACAGTGAGGGTACATTGGGAAAAGCATTCTAGGCAGAGCATTTCACCAAGGAGCCTGGCACGGAAAGCAGGGGCCTGGAGTGGGATGGAGAACTTGGGGAGATAAAATCTCACAGGTGGTCTGGACACTGGCCTTGGTTTTTATCCTGAAGGATTTTAAGAATAAGGACAGAAGTGATCTTATCTGAGTACTGTGAAGAGGGCTACTACAGCTGCAGAGATTAGGTTGTAAGGAAACAGGAGAAACAGCACAGAGATAGGAATCACAGTGGTTCCTATTTTTTGGTATTTCATTCTGAAGTTGATCTACTCTGTATATTAGGAAAATGCTATCCAAAGCACGTTCACTTCAAAGTAACATTCAGATATTTTGGATTCCATATTTCTGAAGTTTATATGTTGTGTCAGTGAGCCATCCATCACCACAAGAAAATACCTGAGATAATTAAAAGATTTAACTCACAGTTTTAGAGGTTCCAGTCTATGACCATTTAATACTTGTTTTGGAGCTGTGGTGAGTCAGCACATCATGCTAGGACAACGTGATGAAGCAAAACCACTTACTTCATGGCCAGGAAGCAAAAGAGAAGAAGAGCAAAAGGGATCTCAGAGTTCCCTTTAAGGGCATGCTCCCTGTTGTGATTTGGATAAAAAGTGTCCCCCAAAAGATTCATATGTTCACAGGCAGGGCTTTTGGAAAGTGATTAAGTCATGGAGGTACTAGCCTCACCAACTGATTAAGCCATTAATGAGTAAATAATTAAATGTGCTGTGTTAGGAGGGAAGGCCTGGTTGGAAGAAGTTAAATCACTTCAGAAGTGACTTGGAAGGTTATATTTTTTTCACTGGCCCCTTCTTCTCTCTCTGGCTCTTCTGCCTTCTCTGCTTTCTGAATGCCATGAGATGAGCAATTGTCTTCCACTATGACCTTCCACCATTTTATTTCCTACCTTGGAGCCAGCGTACCATGGACTGAAAGCTCTAAAACTGTGAGCTAAATAAATCTTTTCTCCTTTAAAACACCTACATATGTCAGGTACTTTGTCACACCTATGGAAAGGTGACTAATGCTGAATATTCGTACTAGAGGAATGGGGTCATTGCTGTGACTGTACCTGACTATACAGTTGAGAAACCTTTGGCAGTGGTTTGTGGGAGGAGTTTGGAAAGGTTTGGAGATATAGGCAAGAGTTACAATAGTGGAACACAATGGGCAATTCTGGTCTGGGCTCAGAACACTAGAATTTTTTTTTTTTTTTTTTTAGTTAGGAGAGTAAAGACTGTGTTTCAGGCAGGCATTAAGTCTCTGAGGAATTGGACTAGAGGTTGTGTGAGTTACACTCTGGCAAAGAACTTGTCTATACTTTGTCTCTGTCCTGTCTCTGTCAGATGTCCTGGATGCTGGCATGTGGGCTGCAGCATGGTCATAGAGGCAGGGCTACCCAGGCCCTTTGGAGCGCTCATCTTGCTGCCAGATGTCCTGGATGCTGTACATGGAGCTCCAGGATTGAACGTCTTCCCTGCTTAATTCTGGTCCTGCTTGAGTCTGATTTCTTCCTATTCTCCTCTTCCACCTTTTTTGGAATTGGGATGTTTACTCTGTGCCATTACATCTTGGAAGTATGTAACCTGTTTTTTTGTTTGTTTTTTACAAGGGCTCACAGATAAGAGTTGCCTTCAGTTTCAGAAAAGACTGGATTTTTAAGAAATAATGAAACTGTTGAGACTTTAGTAACTCTTAAGAGTGTGCTCAAATGTATTTTTCATGATGGGATGCACACGAACTGTTGGTGGCTGGGGAAGAATGCTATGGCTTGGATCAAAAATGTCCCCCAAGGGGCCGGGGATTTATCCCAGTGGTTCCAGGGCCTGCCTCAAAAGCACAAGGTCCCAAGTTCAATCCCCAGTACCAAAAAAAATGTCCCCCAAAAGGCTCATGTGTTTAGAGGTGGGGATTTTGGAAGGTAATTAGATCAAAGAACAGTAAAATCATCAGTGGACTGAACTATTGATGAATTCACAGTTGAATGTGCTATTAGGAGATGGGGCCTGGTTGGAAGAAATCACTGGGGTATAAACCAGAAGGCTATATTCTTGTCTCTGACCCTTTCCTTTCTTTCTAGCTCTCTTGCCTTCTGCGCTTCATGGCTGGAAAGCAAGTGATGTGAGCAGCTTTCCTCTGCTATGCCCTTCCAGAATGATGTTTCTGTCTTAGAGCCAGATGATCATGGATTGAATCCTCTGAAACCACGAGCTAAAATAAATCTTTCCTTCTTAAAGTTATAGATGTCAGGTACTTTGTTCCAGCAACAGAAAAGTGAATGATATACCCTCATTGACCTAAAGACCTCATACTAATCCCCAACTTTTAAAAGATCCATCACCTCTCAAAAGCACAATTGTTGGATCAGCCCTAGAACACATCGTCCTCTCTCTGTTACATCCAGACCATAGTATGCACATACATAATTTTAGAGTTCCAATACACTCAATATCAAAATAACTTCATGAAGACAAAGTAGAAACACTAAACAATGTATAATTGTGAAAGATACTAATTTAAAGTTATTATACTAGGTATATTGGACCCTTGACTTAAGAACTCAACTCAGAGAAATTCAGGTAAACTAGTTGGGTGAGCTGGCACATGCTTGTAATCCCAGCACTCTGAGAGGCCAAGATAGAAGCATCACAAGTTCGAGCCCAGCCTGGACAATTTAGTGAGACTCTTGTCTCAAAATTAAAAAAAAAAAAAAACTGTTGGAGAAGTGCAAGGACCCGAGTTTGAACCCTGAATATAAGTATGTCTGTGGAAGGAGTTTATACTTACTTGAGAATCAACTTCTATTACCCAGGTAGTGCTCTGGGCAGGAACGAAGGCAGCATCTTTCCTAAACCTGAAGACACTTTTGTCAAGGAAATGTGAGTCTCCAGAAAAATGCCCATCCCCAAATCACTGCTAGCTGGTGTGTACATACCGTGCTTCAAACATGAAAGAGCCTGGAGAGCCCTCAGAATGCTTTCCGAATTATAAAAGAAGTACAGAAATGTTACAAGACTCGGGAAGCAGAAGAAATAGAAAAGGAGGGCATCATGAAACAAGACTCACTGGTTAAAAAAAAAAAAGACTCACTGGTGATCAATCTAAACCAGAGTGATCCCAAACTGAAGGATCTATACATCTGCCCAAATATTGCCCAGAAGAGGATGCAAGGGTCCCTGGAAGCCCATGTCAATGTTCAAGGAGACAAAGTGGATATTTTGTACAATAATATTAAACATGCTTTGTTCCAGCCCTGTGATGAAGAAATGATTATTGTCTTGCACTTTCACCTTAAGAATGGCATCATGTTTGGGAAGAAGTGACATATGGATGTGCAATTCTACACAGAAGTGGGGGAGATCACCACGGACTTGGGGAAACACCAACACATCTATGACTGAGATGACCTTTATGCTGAGCAGATGGAACGAGAAATGAGGCACAAACTGAAAACTGCCTTTAAAAATTTCATCAAGAAAGTAGAGGCTCTAACAAAGGAGGAACTGGAATTTGAAGTGTCTTTTTGGGACTTGGGATTTAATGGAGCTCCCTACAGGAGTACCTGCCTCCTTCAGCCCACTAGTAGGGCGCTGGTCAATGCTGCAGAATGGCCACCTTTTGTGGTGATATTGGATGAAGTGGAGCTGATCTATTTTGAGAGAATCCAGTTTCACCTGAAGAACTTTGACATGGCAATTGTCTACAAGGACTATAGCAAGAAAGTGACAATGATCAAGGCCATTCCTGTAGCCTCTCTTGACCCCATCAAGGAATGGTTGAATTGCTGTGATCTAAAGTACACAGAAGGAGTACAGTTCTTCAACTGGACCAAAATCATGAAGACCATTGTGGATGACCCTGAGGGCTTCTTGAAGCAGGGTGGCTGGTCTTTTCTGGAACCTGAGGGTGAAGGGAGTGATGCTGAAGAAGGAGATTCAGAGTCTGAAATCAAAGGTGAGACTTTCAGAGGATGACTATGAAGAGGAAGAGGAGGACAGTGATGAAAATTATTCATCAGAAGCAGAAGAATCAAACTATTTCAAGGAATCCCTGGGCAGTGAAGAAGAGAGTGGCAAAGATTGGGATGAACTGGAGGAAGAAACCCAAAAAACAAACCATGAAAGTCGCTATGAGGAAGAAGAACAGAGTCGAAATGTGAGCCTGAAGAGGAAGGCATCTTTACACAGTTCAGGCTGTGGCTCTAACTGTGGTTCCAGACACAGCTCTGCACCACCCAAGAAAAAGAGGAAGTAACACCTAAACTTTGGCTCTGAGCTCCACTCTTCTCCAGCCAACTCCAGAAAATTTTACATGACATAGAAACTGGGTTTATTTCCTTTTATTTTCTTTGAAGTTCTGTCATTCGTGTTTATGGGTTTAGGGGGCCATTTGTGTGGACCAGTCCACTCAAGGAATTCCAGGACCACCAGGACATGTGCCAAATGGCCCCATTCAGATGGCAGGGAGGAAGTGTTCTTGAAGAAGGGTGGAGGCTCCCACTGTTAATAAATACCATTCATTCCTAAAAACAAAACAAAACAAAACAAAACTCATTTTGTTCATGAGGGCTAATTGTAACTCAAGTTGGTAAATTGAAGGCTCAGGCTCCTCTACACAGCCTTCAAAGACTCTCTTCTGTGTACAGGCAAATCTCAGTGTCCTGGATTGGCCCAGGATTTCTCAATTAACCCCACACAGAAAAGGATGCTGTAATGTTCCTTCCAGAACTCTTTAAGGGTTAAATCTGTATCTGAGACCATTTGAAAGCACAAGTGGTTGGCATTCCAGTCATAACTCGAGACTTTATTCTTAAGTTAACACTAAAATTTTGATCATAATCCAAGTTGTTCGTATGTCAGACCAGCAGTAACTCAAGGTTCCACTGTATATAGTACCCTGTTTTGGGGTTTTTTTTTTCATTATTTGAACTGCTCAGACTACTTTTGATATCTAGGGAACTTGATTACAATATAGTTTTATAGATTCTGTCTATTATCTGACTAGATATTTCTCCAAGGGTCTAGGGACTAGAAATTTCCATTTTAAATACTCTCCCATGTTATTTTCACATATAAGGGTATAATCAAATCTCAGAGTAGCAAAAGAATATTCTAAAGATTTGAACATTTTAAGGCCAAATGAGGTTGAACAGTAAGATTAAAGACAAGAAGAATCACACTCTATTACTTTATTTCAAATCCAGTTTTAGTAAGGTGGGATATTGTATTAGCCTTCCCATTGCTGGGACACAGTACCCTACACTCACAACTTAAAGAAGTTTACTTAGCTCACAGTTTCAGAGGATTCAGTCCACAGTTGGCTGGCTCTGAGGCAGGAACACTATGACAGAAGGATGAGGCATAAGAAAGTTAATTTGTTTGCGGTGGCTGGGAAGCAGAGAATGGAAAGCATGCCAGAGAGGAAGGGGTGGTGGATCCAACATTGCACCTCCATGACCCACCCAGCCACACCTAGAAGTGTGCTTTGTTGATTACCTCAGCAGCTCCCACACCAATCAAATTGATACAATTAAATTTAACCACCAAAGATATGAGTAAGGAAAATTAAAATTCCATTGCTCTATCATAATTCTAAGAAACAATGATAAACTATAATAAAATTTTATTATAGTTTCTGAAATGAACAGAAACTATAATAAAATTTGAAGGTAGATATGCTTTGTTAATTAAATGACAATAAAACAGCATTATAATGAGAGCCTTATAGTGACAATGACCATAGAAAGCTTGGGGAACAAAAGTAGCACAATCCAGACTGTAGATCCCTCATAACTCTGTATTCCTTTTATCACTTCCATTGCTATACCATCAATGACCTAGGAACACTCCAACTAATTTACTCTATTTGTTATTTCCCACAGAATTAGATAATAGTGGTATTTGAGAAAATGTTTATGTTGCAAAAAATACACAGAATAGAGACCTTCCTAAAAATTCTGAATGAGGGCTGGGGCTTTAGCTCAGTGGTTCCGCTGCCTGCCTCGAAAGTGCAAGGACCTGAGTTCGATCCCTGGTACAAAAAAAAACAAACATCTGAATTGAAACCAATGTAATCAATAAAACATTTCTTTTATAAAAATTAAGATTTTGCTTCCTTTCATATTATTTTGGCTCCTTATAGTAAGCTCAAATATTTGTAGTACAATGTAGCACCTGGGGTAATGCTTAGAATTATTGCTTCTCAACACCTTTTGATGACATCTAGAATGGCTCCCTGTAGGAAGAGTAGCCTTGCTTCTAGTGACTGGGTTTGGCCACAGAACACGAACAGAATAGATAAGCAGGGTAACCACATAGAGACATTAGATGCATTTCACATTGATGCCAGGTCTGTTTCAGTGCCCTCTGCCACCGGATAGGTAATGTGTATGCCAGGTAGTATCTTCCTACTCAGACTAGGCCTTGGGTGGAATAAACGGGAACTGGAACCACATTCTGCTATGAGGCCACAGCAACCAACTCATAGCAGCCAACATACTGCCACAAGGGAGAGAAACGTGTTGCTGAATGTCACTAAAATTTTTGAGGTTGTCACTCATTGTAGCCCAACAAAAGCTAATATATAAATAAGCTTAAATCTGGACCAAAAACCTGTTAACTGCAGTAGAAAGATATCAAAAGCAAAAATTCTGAGGTCCCCGGATCAAGAATATTCTAAAAATGTGTAAATATCTTATCAGTGTCCCTGCAAATACATTAGTGATGAGCTTGGTATATGATAGGTACATATTTAAATTATGTTTATTTGTGTTTGGAAAATAGGTGTGACAAATCTACATGACAATTTCATAATATAAACTTGCACCAACATCCAGAAAGGAAATGTCACAATTTATCTGTGTATATAATTTTCAAGGTTCATGGAAACATAGGGGAATTTAAAAAATGATAAGCCCACAAACATACACGATTCATGTCATATTTGCATCAGCAAAGCTAGATTCTCATTATGAAGTTTTTGAAACCTTTTCTTAATATTCTTTACTTTCCTGCTTAGATTATTGAATATGTTTAGAAAATTTCCTTCTAATTTTATTCTTCAAAGTATCCAAAGGTAAAGAGGAATTTCATAGATTTTGAAGGACTACTTGACTGCAGAAAATACCATTTCTGGAGGAAAGCTACCTATATTTTATTATGTCCTTTTTTCAGAAATTATAATCAATGTTTAATAACTTCACCTAGCAGTAGTGACTGGGAGCCAATTCACATCAACTCCGAACAGCAAAATGTGTGAATCTCATCTCAACTCAGCATTAAGTGACTTCACATTGACAGCAAAATCAGCTACAGTGTGAGTATTTACACAACAACAATTGGAAAGGAACACAAATCAGAGCTTTTTTCTCCCAGAGAGATTTGGCTAAATCTTTATCTATGTGCCATTAGGCTTAAGAAATTTTTTGGTACTTGAATGTTTAAAATATTTAAACAATAGCACAGTTTTCTTTATGATGAGAGATTGAAGGCTACAGAGGTACAAAAAAAGCTAATGCTACTAGAACTTTAGAAGGACTGAAGGTACCCAGGAATGTGGTCTTGTGATGCTTCTGGAGGATTTTCTACTCATACTCTAGGCCCTGGTAAAACTGATGGACCCAGAGTAGAAACAAGACCCTTGATTTTGGCAAGGAGTGTACGGAGAGGGGAACCACAAGGTATTTTGAGAGAGAGAGCAGCACAGTCATCTAAATTCTAATAGTTTCTCTTTTCTGTGTAATTGCATATGGTCATACATACACTGCTATAAGGAGAACAACATATGGTAGGTACATGTTGTAAATTCTTTCAATTTTACATATATTTCTGATTATAAGGACTTACAGATTTTGAGTTTTATTGAGTAGAACTATATGCAGGACTTTTAGATAAAGATACCCTGTAAGAAACTGAAAGTGTAAATAAGGATTAAAATGATTAAAATGAATAATTGATAATTTGAAATAGGAAGAAAAGGTCCAAATGTGTAGGGGAAGTTGGAAGGGAAGGGGAAAGGAAAGAAGGGAAAGGAAAAATTGTAAGAAAAGGAAAAAATGGAATTAAGTGTTTGTAAATAGGGACGGGTGGAGGGGGTGAAGGGAGGACAAGGAATGGGGAAAAAATAAGAACCAAGATACATTATGTACAAGTACAAAATAATAAATATAAACATTGTATACCTAAAATGTACCAATAAAATAATTTAAGGAAAAAAATTAAAAATAAATAAAGGTACCTGAGCTTTAACAATATCAACTCTTTATTTGAGGTATCTATAAGCTAAAATATCTCAAGTAAGAATCATGTGCTAGAATTTGTGTGAATATTAACCTTTATTATAATCTTAGGAGCAACTTAAAGAACATAGTAAGCATTGTAGAAATATAACTTCCCACTTAAAAAAGGTTTAGCAAAATAAACACATATTTAATGGAAAGACTGAGTTAGGTACACATATATATTCAACTTTACATATAAGGTTCACATAAAAGTATTTTAGAAAAAAATGATTTTCATAATAAATTACCCATTCCTTCATTCATAGCCTCTAGAAAAACACACTAGCAGTGTTGTTACTACACTTTTAAAAAGCAGATTACATATTAAACATTTTAGAAGTCACTGATCAGAATTTAATCTAAAATTTCTACTTTTTTCTATTATTATACAATTGATAAAGTAGTTTATGGAATAGCACAGCATGTAAATTTTTGACTTGCCAGTAAAATCTCACAAATACTAAAAACCATCAGATGGTACAGCAGTTACTTTAACATTCCAAATTATGAGACTATAATTCTTTCACAGAATTTTAGGATATCAAAAGTAAACACATTCTAAAAATCAAATATATGAATAAAAATTGAACTTAGTAAATGAGTCAAAATAAAATGGAATCATGCTCAGATGTACTCTATGTATGTATGTATGTATGTATATATGTATGGTCTTGCACATGGTAAGCAAGTGTTCTATTAGCTACATACCCATCCCAGAAATATTTTTCTTAAATCGCATCACCAAAGTATTAGTCCACTTTTATATCTTCTTAAGCAACAAACAGAAAAACTACAAAGCATAATCTTTGGCAAATTTGTTATAAGTTAACCTGGTGAATATTTTTTATAATATTCTATATAATGCTCTTTAGTGGCATTTTCCAAATTGCACACTGAAAAACAAGTTTCCAAAAGATAATGACAAGTATTCCACAGAAGATACAAAGCTTAACTTACCTGAGCATTATGGTGTCCATTAGCACTGTAAACAGGTCCCCCAGTTCAGCACAGTAATGATACCTGCCTAATTTTGCTTAACCTATTTTATTTTATTTTATTTTATTTTTGTGGGTACTGGGCATCGAACTTGGGTCCTTGCGCTTGCACAGCAGGTGATGAAATCACTGAGCTAAATCCCCAGCCCTTAACCTATTTTATTTTAAGCTTATTTCATTACAGAATTTTTTTCTTGACACACACAACTTTGAAAATTGTTCTATGATTATTTATATGCATTTCCTATACCCAAGCTCCCCCTCCCCATCTGTATCTGGCACAAAGCTATCAATATATTTTTGTTGTCAACTTACAGACTAAATAGATGGATCAATGCCTTGCCTTGTGGCATTCCTTCCACCTTAGCTCACCAACAGTTTGGGCATGACTAAGAACTGTGGAACAAATTAAGGGCTAATTATTAATGAAAGGATTGGTTTCTACAAAAATCAAATACTTCCTTTGTAAGTAAGTAAAAAGAGGAAAACATTGTATGAAGTTTTGGCTTAAGTAACAAACCAAACAAGCTTTTAAGTAAAAACACTTTAGTTTGGCAAAATAACTAAGAAGGTAGAAAGAAGTAACAGTGTTAACTTGATTTAATGTTCATTAATTGTAGACTCATGTAATTCAGAGTTTAAAGTGCACATAAGCTGATGTCATTTCTGTATGTAGGTAGACTTTAAGTGTACATAGAAGATGATCCCTGTCTAATTTATAGGTGCTATTATTCAAACTTATTGACCCAAATTTTCCATTATATTTAGCAGTGCCCTGAAATGACAAGTGTTAGGAGTGAGTTATGCTAATGAGATAAGCTTTTTATTCTAAAGTATAGAATAATTCAAAGAAATTATTACCCATTAAACATTTTTATTCAAATAAAATTTAAAACATCTCAGTTGTCCAACATATGTTTTATTTTTGGTGTATTTTTACTTATCAGGCCATATAACTGCATTGATTTTAAATTTTTCTTTAAATGTTTAGCCAAGTTTTCACTCTTATATTACTTTATAATATACAGATTAAAATAACACACTGAAAATGTCAATTTTGATAGAACAATCCTATCCTTTCAAAATACAGTCAAACCACTACTAAGATTTTTGTTTTGTTCTGATTTATCTTGCAGTACCAGGGATTGAACCAGGGGTACTCTAACACTGAGGTCATATTCCCAATCCATTATATTTTTTATTTTGAGGTGGAGTTTCACTAAATTGCCCAAGCTAGACTAGAACTTGAGATCCTCCTGCCTTAGCCTCCCTACTAGCTAGATTTATGTGTGTGCCACTGCACCAGCTACTAATAGTATTTACAAATACAAAAGTTTAAGCCAAAAATTCACACTTACAGGCAAATATTTTGAGTACATTTTCTGCTGTGCCAAAGGAAAAATCTTGGCTTCTACTTTTATAAAAAATATGTGATAAACCACGAACTATGATTAAAGTAAATGACCCTTAACAGAATGCTATTGCCAAAAAAAACCTACATTATTCTAATAGCTATGGTTTTGTACTTCTAGTCTGGAATTCTAGCAGTGTGTTGTCAATATGCAAATGAGGTGATGATTGGCAGTTATACATCATTGACAAGATTTTCAGGTCGGTTAAAAAGAAAAGTTTCTCCGATGTATCAATATTAAATGTGCTGAGAGAAGAAAACTAAATGCAATTAATAATAAAGGTATGACAAATGGCTTTTAAAATGAAAATCTGTTAGTGATAGGCATCCCCTAATAACTTCGGGTAAGAAATGAAGAGCCAAATACTCATTATTAACATACAGAATAGCCAAATGTAATTTTCACTTTCTTTGCTTAGTATTATTACACATGCAAATATGAATTTTGGGGCATCAATTATGGGAAATACCAAAAAATAAAAATACTTTTGCAGGGCTGGGGATTTAGCTCAGTGGTTCCACCGCCTGCTTTGTAAGCGCAGGGTCCTGAGTTCAATCCCCGGCACCAAAAAAAACAAAGAACAAAAAAAAAAAACCCAAAATACTTTTGCAATCAGCTTTTACTTTTTTTTTTTTAGTTCTTTCATTGGTACATTTTAGGTATACAATTCGTTTACATTTATCACTGGGTATTTCTACCTGTACATGATATATCTTGGTTCTTATTTTTTTCCCCATTACCTGTGCACCCTACACCCCCTCCACCCTTC